>BLSH010053092.1:585053-598433 GCA_018402905.1 Glandirana rugosa | reverse complement strand
CACATGGAAGACTGCTGCGGTCACAACAGTAAAACAGGACATAAATGTGGGCATAAAGCTAAGGTTTTTGTTTTGCCTAGAGTTCCACTTTAATCTGGGACTTCAAACATGTACATAAAAAACTGACAAAACATAAAAGACACAACAAAGTTAGAAACACAAGTTTTTCCTTCCTTTTTCATCAGCTGTTATCTACTTTTCATCAGACAGTCATTGACTTTCATTAACAGCAGTTGTCATACAATTTAGTTAAATTAAGGTAAATTGCATTAGCTTAAAGAGGCCTTAAATGTGCTTAATTCAAGGTGGTACATTGAATTGGACTTTTGGACTTATGCCTTTAGGGAAAGTAGCCAAATAGAAGAGAGATGCTAAGCTAGTTCACTCAGGACCAAAGATTGTTGTAATTTTTACATGATAGTTTTATTATTACTATTATTATTATTATATAGTATTGAGCAGTGCTGTACAAAATAAAGGGAGACAGTGCAGTTATAATTATATTATAAGTTGCACTGATACTAGGGTTGCCACCTCATCCCTTTAAACCCAAACACATATGAATTACACAGGTTCTGAGGCTAATTTAATGCAGATAAGACACCAAGTGAGTTTAATTACCACCTTAATCAGCCACAGAACCTGTGTAATTAGTATGTGTTCAGGTTTAAAGGGATGAGGTGGCAACCCTAAGGTCCGATACTGATACTGGTGTCAGTATTGGTGCTAATAAGGAATACTCGTGAAAATGCTCCAATATCCTAAACCAGTGGTTCTCAACTCCAGGCCTCGGGACCCCCTAACAGGCCAGGTTTGCAGGATAACTGAAATACATCAAAGGTGATATAATTTGCTGCTCAGTGATTGCAGCATTCTAGTCTGCATCTCCCCAAGGTAATACCTATAATACACTGCCCTAAACCATACAAAATGAAAGGGCTCAAGTCGCACTGCAAAGAGTTGCATGCCATTTGAACAGGAATGTGGTGCGATTCCTGTCTGAATCTCATGCAGCTTCCCCCACCTCTCATGTGTGAACCCAGGCTTACTAAAGTGATTTCAGCTTGGGTTCACACAGGAGCGGTATGGGAAACCACATGCGATTCTTTGCAGTGCGATTTGAGCCCATTAATTTTACCGGTACTCGATCTCGGCGAGTACTTGATCTAAAGTATCGGTACTTGCACTGGCTCGTAGAAAAACGGTATCCGTGCAGCCCTAGTTACACATTGTTAGCAAATGCCTTAATGTGTAGGTGTAGCCAAAACTTTTTTAGTTTTGAATAGAATAGGGAAGTGTTAAAACCCCTTTTAGTCTATTGTTTGTGGTCTGTGTCTCATTGGGGTGATTTTTTTTCACTACCGTTTCAGAGAAGCAACCGGGAGTGAAAGGAAAGTTCTGCAAGTGAGAATTCCCCTTTTATAAAGTTGGCACCAGAATAAATGTCTCCATTGAAAGATTTGACTTTTTGTTCTGGCGACAACTCAAATATTTTGGATTTCCCATCACTTTCTGTCTCAATAAATGGTTAACAGAGCAAATAGATAGGGTTAATCTACCTAACAGGGATACAGGCAGCAATAAAATTAAAAAAAGAAAACACACTTCACCCACTTGCCGTCAAATCTGGTATATCATTTGACTTCAAGTGGTTGTCCCGGGATGATGCCTGCAGGCATCACCCCAGTACTGTTTTTTAGAGTCGACGGTTTAGAGCTAACCAGCCACTCAGTTGTTATTACAAGCAGGGGGCATCCCCCCGCCATAATCCACCGGGAGACCCAAGCTGCTACTAGTTGGCACGCCCTTCACCCCCCCCTCCCCGGCTAGTCGGAGACTCTAAGAAAGCCAGAATTGGCTTTCATCGGGTGTCCACTATGGTTACCCAGAAGCAACATGACATCACTTCCGATTTACCAGCATGTTAACAGTGCCATTTTTTGAGAAACAAAAGTATTCAAAAATGCAGATCTTCGTCTTCAGGTTTGAATGCTTTCAAGTGCAAAAGGAGGGATTTGGGGTCTTATAGATCCCAGATTCCTCCATAAAGAGTATCTGTCACATGCCTATTGCTGTTACAAAGATGTTTACACTCCTTGTGAGAGCAATAAAAGTGATAAAAAAACCCAAACATTTAAAGCAACAGTATAAAAATGGGAAAAAAAATTATTTAAAAAAAAAATAAAAAATTTAAGGTGGCCCCGTCCCCCTGTGCTAGCGCGCAAAGGTGAATGCATGCGTCATTCCCGCACGCGCGCAAACGGCGATCGTTTCAAACATGTGAGGTATCGCTGCAAACGTCGAATCAAGGGCAGTAATTCTAGCACTAGACCTCTCCTGTACATTTAAAGTGGTAACCTGTAAAGGCTTGTAAAGCGTTGCCTATGGATAGTAAAATTGACGCCGTTTGTCGTTGTGCAGGTGTGCAAAATTTTAAAGCATGACATGTTTGGCATCTATTTACTTGGCATGACATTATCTTTTATATTTTCCAAAAAAGTTGGGTTATGTAAAGTTTATTTTTTTCCCAAAAATTGCATTTGAAAAACCGCTCCACAAATACCGCGTGACATAAAAAATTGCAAAACCCACCAAATTTTTTCTCTAGGGCCACTTCTTAAATATATAATGTGTGGGGGTTCTAGCACAATAAACAGATTTTCACATGTAAACAAAAAGTGCCAGAAAATGCCTGGTCTTCAAATGGTTAAAGTGAACCTTCACGCAAAAAATACTATGCCCTCTCCCAAAATCTAAAAGCCAACCTTTTGTTTGATTAATTACTTTCTTTTTTTCCATTCCAGCCTGCCCCCTGCTTTCATTCTAGCCAAGGTGAGAATAACGTGTACTGCTCCTACAGCCTCTTGGGATATCCATATCACATATCCCAGGAAGTATAAGTTTCCTTATGGAGAAGGACCAAGCAGCATGTCATTGGGGATTGGAGGTGGCGGCTGCGAGAACCAGGAGGGGACACCAGGCTCCTGATGATGTTAGGAAGAAAGATGGTGGAGCGGGGCAAGCAGCTGCAGATTACAATAGGACAATGCTGGATTCACTGGGCATGTGAGTAGGTTTATTGTAGATAACCCTTGCAAAAAAGTAAAGAGGGGATATACTGTAAAAAATAAAACATACAGGAGGATGAAGTTTGTCATTAACCACTTACCATCCAGCAACATACTAGAACGTTGCTGTATTGAGATATAATTTTTTAGGGTCACCGATTCATTTCAATGTAATAGTAATCATAGCAGCTAAAATGCCACTAGATTACTTTTACAGGTGGTGGAAAGAGTTTCCACTCCTCTCCCGCCACTGCCGCCCTTACCGGGCTCACCTGTATAATAAGCAAAGCCCAATAAGGGCTCCCACACACAGTGAGAGGAACTGATGTTGTTCCTCCCACTGTGTGACATCAGAAACTGGTCTCACATAAACCAGCTTGAACAAGCATCTGATCAAACCAATCTTGGTTTTGTTCAGTAGCTTTGGAGGACAGTGGAGAGATCTGAAGTCTAATAGACCCCAAATCTCTCCATAAAGAGGACCTGTCATGGCCCATGCTATCACAAGGGATGTTGTTCATCCCTTCTGATAGCAATAAAAGAAATTAAAAAAAATTAAGATATAGATTTTGTTTTTTTAAATAAAATAAATAATATATATTTTTTTTTAAAGTGCCCCCTGTAACCCTGTGGTTAAAGTCAAAGTCGAACACATACATAAATGGTGAATGCATATGTAAGCGGTGTTTGCACCACACATGTGATGTGTCATCGCAAATGTTATAACGAGAGCAATAATTCTAGCCCCAGACCTCCCGTGTAGCTCTATACTGGTAATCTGTAAAGGCTTATAAAGCATACAGTAGTTTGGTACCGTTCCATGAGCGCGTGCAAACTTATAGCATGACATGTTAGGTATCTTTTATATTTTACCAAAACATTGGGTTATATATTGTGTTTTGTTTGTTAACATTCACTAAAGTGTATTTTTTCCAAAAAACAAAATGGGGTTTGAAAAACCATTGCTGATCACTGGTGCAACGCTTTCCAGGTTCTTAAAATAAAAAATAGTAAATGGACATTTTTTTAACGCAATTTATTATTTTTTGTTAAAAGGTGAACTTATCCTTTAAGGCAGTTCCCCAACTTAGAGATGAGCCGTGTCACTATGTGCAATAATAAAAATACAGAGATCCTCTGAAAAGTGCTGTCCCATGTCACTACACAATGTTGCTTTTCAGAGGGACACTACTGAGCCCATGCTCTCTCTACCAGTCTAGAGTACCTCTGCCACCTCACTCCCAGTGACAGAAAAGGGGTCCTGCCGTGCACCTGGTGCAGACCTCATGCGCGCACTTGTTGACTCATTCTTTCCCTTACCATGTGGCCAGTCTATGGGTCTCTGTAACATGGGCTCGGTCCCAGTTGCTTTGAGAAGCCAACTACTGGAGAAGGAGCTACAGACCATTTTCTCCTGGAGGACCTATCACCTACACCAGGTACTACGCTTCATGACTGGCTGCAATGCACCTTGTGCTAGTTCTTGGTTACCCATAGCAATTGCATTACTCCTCCTGCTTGTATTGCTGAGTAAATCTTATGTATTGGCATTGCTTTGTACCCCACCTGTGCTTTACTGACCCTAGTTCTTTCATATGTCCAGAACCATCATGCACCCCTTTAAAGTACTTCAGACCAGGCTTAGAACTGTTAATGCAACTTTTACTTGAATTATCTGTATTGTACAGTTGAACATAAACAGTAACATTAGGATGTCCTTAACTATCTCTAGCAGGCTGTCCAGACATACCTCCATAAGGTAGTAGTCCAGACTCCCAGTGCCTCCAACGGACTGCAAGGTGCGGCAGCCCTCCTCTGCAGCAATCACATCATTCTTATGAGTGGGAACTGGACTCTTGAACCCCAGCTTTCCCCCTTTTTATAATACAGGGTGGATAGGCAGAGCCCAAAAAGCCCAGGAACAACAAAGCACATCATTAATCCCTTCCCAGACTGGGCCAGCCACTGTCTTGCTAACAAACTGTTGGCAACCTGCCTACAAGTGCACTTTGTTCTGCAGTGTTGTGATCCAGATTCAGCTGACAGAGGACTAAAGTCAGTTATCGGATGATGCCACAGAGCTGGTCCAGGCTAATGTTGTGATTTGCCCAGATGCATGACCGGTAGTTGGCTCAGCCTCTCGTGCCACTGAGTGCCTGAGCTAGCCTCTCCTGCCCCCTCCACAGCCCAGCGCTCCAGTGAGCACTAGAGGGACAGAGTGGACCTGAGAAATGAGTGATTAGTAGACTTTGATCACTCAGTTCTCAGTGTAAAGATGCTGCAGCCATCTAGGTGAATAACATGTTTATTTTCCCTTCCCTTTTAAGCTAGAGGGTCAAGATAACCTTAATTTTAGCTGTATGGCCAATGCTAAGATTTTATACAGGTGCTCATGTAAAAACCCTAAGCAGTTAATTTTTTATGTAAATAATTATCAATATTGCTATGCATTTTAATACAGAAGCATTTTTATTTTATTGTGTTGTTACTGAAAATAAAAAATCTCAGGCTCATCGCTTTTTCTTCTTAATGTTATATTTAAAAAGCTGTGGAAGTAAAAAAATATACATGAAAACAAAATAGTTTCTGGCCCCTAAGCTGAGATTAGTGTGCTGGCACGTCCCATACATAAGAGCATACGATGTATTACACATCTTATTGCCAGTAGTGCCGCAGAAAGTACTGCATCTGCAGAGATTGGCTGCTTCAGAAAAACCCAAATCTTTTGCCGCAGCACACTTTCAGCGCTACGTTTCAGGACCTTTTTAATTATACTACACAACTTCAATGACAGATTTATGCAGAAAACGGGTCATAAAAATGCAAATGGGAATCATTCAGCAAACACTGCAGTAGATCTACTGGTATAGTAAGAATTCCCTATCGGATTTGATGCGAATAATTTCTTTAACAATTAGATGATTGCCTAATAATATTTTAATGCCAGTTTAGCAGCTGTTAAACTTTAATAAATAATGCCAGTGTTAATTGATTTCTCCGGGACTCACAACAATAGTTGATCAAAGATGCCAGTGTGTTATTAAATGCAGAAGAAGCACGGATCGTTGCTACTGGTATCAAGCTAAGAAAAGATGCTGTGGTTTATGAACCTGTACTCGCGTTCATTTAAGTAAATTAACAGGTTTTCTTGATAGCTGAAACCCTCCACAGTTTCTTGTCCTCCCCTGCTGCTCGTTATCATTGTATTTTATGTGCATGAGGACTATGGCCTATGTGTAAAGTGTATGCAGTGAATAAACTAAAGTTCTATCCTACCATGCCTCATTAAGCCTCTTCCGTTCTCAATGCAATGCGGCCATGTCCACTGATTGCTGCATAGCATCATTGCTCTTCTCCAGGTACCTAAATCTTTTCAAAGAGCTAATACGCTGTGCAAAGTAAAATGAGCATTTCCCAGCACTCCGCCCTAAGAGGTACCAAGAGGACTTGACCGATTCTAATTTCAAAACTGAGGTTCCAAATGCATTCATTTAGAAATGTATGTGTAAACATGGCTTTGCCTAGGCATCTCTGTATCGTAATTAGAGTCAGAACCAATGCGTAAGAAAAGATACTAGTCTCAAAGATGAGTGTTATGATCTCTACATCAAATAAAGTGCATGTATCAAAATTATGAATGTGTCCTGTTTTCTTAATCTTAATCCTACAGGTAAAGTTCCAATGTGCAAGCTGATCCTTCTTTCCACTGGCGATATTCTCAAACTGAAAATTAAACGCAATGTAGTGTAGTATGTTCAACCCAAAAAAAATTATATCAAATCATAATATGTGCTCACATAAGAATGTATATTCTCCTACGCTATGTCACCAAATTCAAGCATACTCATATACTTTTTTCTAATATACCCTTACCCTAAAAAAATCTTTAAAGGGCCTTTCATAAGACACTGCTCAATGATCCTTTTGCTGTATATCTCTTTTAGGACTCTTCCTCCTCAGTGGTTCCAATATGGAATTTGGAATGACCCAAAAAAACAAAAACACTAAATTAGTGTGTATTCGCTTTAAATATACCAATAAAAGTGAATAAACCACTCACATTGGGTATTATAAAATGTTCATATCTTATTAACCAAGTGAAGATTCCACTAACTGCAGCCAGTCCCATAAAATCATTCCATGCCTTTTACCAGGCTATCACATTCATGAGTTTATAAATCACTCAGAATACTTTTCTCCTGCTTGACCCTACCATGGATGTTAATACAACCCGAAAAAGCTAATATAGTATAATACTGCTTTAAAAATTCATAATATAAATGAAAAAAGCCACTCATAGAAAACATGCAATATTAGTGCATATCCCTTTAACACAGAGATAATCACACCAAGTGCGGATACCAGTGAAGTCACTTCATGCACCTTACCGAACATAAATCTTTGTTAACGTGTTACTAAACGCAGTACTATGAAAATTGTTCATCTGCCCCCCTGCAGTGTGCACAGCTTATAAATATTATGTTTACATTAAAAAAATACCTTTTTGGCTGATCTGTATACCACGGTCAGATGATAATCTGTAAAGTCTGCCTGAGTGCTCAGTTTTCAGGTAGGAGGAGATTTCCACTATAGCCTGTATACAAGCCAGCATGTGTGATGTCAATATCATGTGACCTGGCTTGCTCTGAGAACAAGGAAATGTTCTCTCCAGCAAAAGAGACCAAACTGAGCATGTGCAGGAGGACTACCCTCACTGTGTATTATATGGCCTTGCCAAGAGAGACAGTGCAGGAAGGAAGGATCTGTCCATACGGGATCAAAGAGCCTTTTTACACAATGTAGAGGATTAACCCCTTAAGTTCCACAATGGGTATAACAAGCATGCTATTCTGCATATACAGACAGCTTTTACTGTTGTGGGTTTAGTAACACTTAAATTATTCCACTCTTTATTTCCTTTCAAATGTCCCCATGTATCCACTCCAGTATTCATCCATATTTCTCATACAAAAGACATCAATAAAGGGCCATAGTGTAGTAATCTCCAATATGAAAGACAATTTAACCAATCCCAAATGCACTTACAAACTAAAACAGATAAAAACACATTCAAACCACTTTCAAGATGGCCACCGAGGCACCTCCGCCACCTGAAATCACTTCCAACGCGTTTCATCGTAATGACTTCTTCCAATAGTATTGTACATTTCTATTTTAATCTATAGGAGTGCTGACAGTGGGGCATACAGTATATTGCAGCACTGAATACATTTGTGGAAAGCTAGACTTGCAAAAATGTAGTTTAGTTGAAGACTTCTCAGATGTGTACACCAAATAGTAGGGTCAAAGATTGGGGAATGTGTATTGCATTGCCCATTCTGGGTCTTCAGTAGCCATATTTATAAGACAATGGAATCTGCTATTGCTATATCAGAAAAGGATAAGTTCCAGAATAGTATTCCAGAATCAGATGCCCTCTATGATGCCACCGAACCTATGCAACAAACGGCCATCCCCCTAAAAATGAATTCTTCCACAGTCCTGCCAGCTTTTTGTTTGAGTTGCATGGGCAAAGCTTGGGGTCTCTCTGATTTTTTTCCAACCTGAGACAAAGGATGCAAGCTTCTAGATGTAGATGAAAGCAGGTGCAACATGTCAGCAGGGGCCTTTATATGTAGTACACCAGTCATGCTATGAAGCTCCTATGTTTGAATGTCAATAAAAATGTTTGATATGTGAGTTTCTGTTTCATCAGCATGTTATTGGGATGCCTGCCGTGTAGTTTGTCATCTGACTGTAAGAGAATATTTTATATTCTACCGCACTCCAGGCAGGTTTCTTGTGAAGTCTGTGTCTATGGTATAAGCATTTCAGATGGTGGTTTTTGTATTTAACCTGTGTTTTTACAGTGGATTTACACATCGTCTTTACACCACATCTCTACCCATCCACAACATTTAACACAGTTACAAGGATTTTATATGATTATTATTTATATGGGTTTTTATTTTATATTTATGATATTTTTTAACCATTACATAGGTGACTAAAATATTTATTATGATAGCATTTTAAATAATTTTAGACTTTTTTTTTGTTGAAACGATTTATTTAGATAAAATATATAAAAAAAACAAGATACTTTATGGGGGTGCATTCCACCTTGTACTGCAACGCAGCGCATGAATACAATAAATAGCTTCACTCTGCTGTATGATGCCTAGATTTGCTCATGGAAGATCCATACAGCAATACAAAATATTAAAGCTCAATTCCAGGAATTCAGCTCCTTTGTAAAAATTGAAGGCCTCCTATGGGGGAGATTTCCAAAAGCTGGAGCACACAGAATCTGGTGCAGCTCTGCATAGTAATCAATCATATTCTAACTTCAGTTTGTTCAATTCGATTTTCATTTCACCCATAAATCCTCTATAGCCTGTCACTCACGAGAAAAAAAAATTAAAATCCTCTCTCGGTGGTATAGGGACCCTCCATAGAATCTTTCCTGACACCCCAGCAGATTGCTGGCGCTGCAGGGGGGCTCTTGGAACGTTTTTACATGTCTGCTGGGAGTGTGAGAGAATACGTCCCTTCTGGAACCAAATATTTCAGGTTTACAATCATTTATACGATGACTCTTTAACCCCCTCGCCTAAGATTGCTCTGCTCTCTATCCTTCCTGGCTCCTTAGTATCTCAGAAGAGATGCCTCCTCCGGGTTCCTTTTATCAGCTGCCAGATAAATCATCCCGTTGTACTGGAAATCTACTACCACCCCTCCCCTAGCCCAGTGGGTATCCACTATGAACGACATTATAAGAATTGAAGAGAGGTTGGCAATGGATACCAATACAGTAGACAAATATAAGGTTTTATGGTCGATCTGGCTCCGCTTCTCTGCCTCTGATACGCTCACTAACCTCCTAGGCCCACAAGCCCCGGTATCAGATGGATAGTATGTCCCGCATTGGTTAGATGGGCAATCCCGCGGGATCTTCCAGCAGACCCCCCCATTTCTTGCTCTACCCTCCGCTACCTTCTTCTACTTATCTATTCCTTCTTTTCTCCATATGTCCCTTCTTATTTCACTTTCTCTTTGCCTTCCTTTACTTCGAAAATAACCTGGACCAAATGTCCTGCATTTAAGAGTGTTTTTTTTCTGACAAAGTAAAGTTGTTCTCTCTTGTCTTTGTCACTGATAGTGTTGAGCGAACCCGGACCGTAAAGTTCGGGTCCGTACCGAACTTTTGGGTGTCCGGGACCCGAACCCGGACTTTTCAAAAAAAGTCTGGGTTCGGGTCCGGGGTTCTGGTAATTTTACTAAAAGTTCTGAAAATTGAGGTAAAAAAGTCCTGGAAAGTCCTAGAGGTCTGCAAAAGGAAGGAAAATGGGGGTAAGGGTCAGACAAGTGCCCTACAAAGAAATGGGGACAGGGAAATAACTAAAAGCATTTTTTTAAAAAAAATCAAAAATGGAGGTGGATGTGGACCATCTTCAAACTGTGTCTGAAAAGTATTAATTAACGGTAGAAGCCATATCACTGTTCTAAAATCATCTTCAAACTGTTTGAAAAAAGTATAAATAAGCCGGGAGAACCCATATCACTGTTCTACAATCATCTGGAAACTGTGTGTTAAACTTTAACTAAAACCGGGAGAACCCATACTACTGTTCTACAATCATCTGGAAACTGTGTGTTAAACTTTAATTAAAACCGGAAAAACCCATATCACTGTTCTACAATCATCTGGAAACTGTGTGTTAAACTTTAACTAAAACCGGGAGAACCCATATCACTGTTCTACAATCATCTGGAAACTGTGTGTTAAACTTAAACTAAAACTGGGAGAAGCCATATCCCTGTTCTAAAATCATCTAAAAACTGTGTGTGAATTTATTTCCTCCAATCAGCTGTCTTGCCTGTATGCCCAGAATCCACTCCCAGTGCTGAACAGGAAGAGAACATTTCCAACACGAGGTAAGAATTCTAAAGAATATAGAAGGAGAAAGGCAGCAGATATACATGTAAAACTTATGTAGGGTGATTTGTTTCATCTCTGTGTATCATCTGAGGCTGTTTACTTCACTGGGCATATGTGAGGGTTTACATTCACTTTAAGTATTATTACAAACTGTTGTGTGTGGTATCTTTGTAAATTTATCTTTCTTATATATGCTATACTCACATACTATCTACTTCTTTATGTGCCTAAATGATACCCCATATCTACCTTTCCATGTACCTGACCAAAGTATGCTATTATGCCATGTATTGTGAAAGGAGCAAATTTGTTTTTCTTCTGTTGTATATCTATGTTTATTTTTGTGTTTTATAAAATTATTGTTTTTTCAATAAAATCAGAAACTAAACTACATAGCCTGTATAAAAATAGATCAGTGTAAATCCCTTTTTTAATCCAGTCCTGTCACATGATGCAGCAGTTCCAGCAGCCATGGCTAAGGGGGCACTTGACAACAGCTGTGAATTCCCAGAGCCATGATGTCACCAACACGGCTGCTGTTAGAAATGACAGACCCCCCCCCCAAAAAAAAAAACATATTACAATTATATTTTCATGAAAAAAAACTATAAAATCATTATTAGAGGGCAGCAGGGAGAATGGAATCCTGGACAGGGTAGGGGATCCATGAGATGTGGGGGTAATTACAGGAACTGAGCCTTTGTGCGTCTCTACCTGCAGCAACTAAAAACCAATGTGAGGGCGAGAAGGAGTAAAGGAGTAGCCAGCTTTTAGCCGCTGTAGGTAGAGACGCCCAGGGGATCAGTTCCTCTAATTGCCCCCCCTTTCCGCTTTACCGATCACCTCCCCTACTGCTCATATCTGATTTCCAACCCCCCCCCCCCCGATGGGCTGGGCCCCGTACAGGAGGACTGGTGCTACCGCCTTATCAGTGGCCCTGGTCAATAATAGGCTCCCATTGCCCATCCGCTGTGGGCACTCCCTCCTCTCCCCTGCAGCAGCCGCTCTTTGACACAGGAACACCAGAGCTGCTGGATCATGTGACTGGACAGGAGTGGATTAAAAAATATTTTTTCCATTTATCAATACAGTCTATGCAGTACACTTTAGATAGGAGGAGGGGGCAGCATTTTTATATAAAAATTGTTATTAGCCTTATAGTCTACCTAGTTCTGGTGCCAGTCATAGTTATGCAAATCAGAAAAGCTGCTGTAACAGGAGGACAAAAGGAAATCTATGAAGAATGGAGACTGTTTATCATAAAGGCTATTTCATAGTTCCGTGACTTCAATTGGGCTTTAATTTATCCCTAAAGTAATCCACTAATATGGACATATTTAATAAGGGACTGAGCCGTGTGCAATGTGTATTTACCTCTAGTAACCAATTAGAAGTCCTCTTTAACTGATCAGGTTCTGCTATTTGTTACTGCTCTTCGCTCATTATTGCTGAGTATCTCATTAAAAAGGTCTGATCGTGTTTTTGTTATGTATGCTCTTTAGGTTAAAACTCATTAGAATGCATTGACAACTGTCCCTAGAGGCTGCTTACTAAAATTGACAACTTACTAAGCCCATTTTTTATCTTACAGACATTACAAAAACAAAGAACGTTTAGGTATTAATAGTACAGCTTTGGAAAGAAAGACATGTATATATTTCCAGTTGACCAGAAAAAGATATATCCATATGCTAATCATACAGACCCGGGGGCCAGATTCGGCCCTTTGCTTGGTTTTATCTGGCTCTTGGGACACTATTTCATTCACTAATACCAGCAATAAGGCATAATTCCCTCCACTGACACCAATGAAGGGGGCACATTTCCTGCCAATGACACCAACGATGGGGCAAAATTCCTCCCACTGACACCAACAATGGGGCACAATTCCTCATAATGACACCAACAATGAGGCACAATGACATCAACGCTGGAACACAATTCCTCCCATTTACACCAATAATGGGATGCATTTACTCTCACTGAAACAAACAATGGGGAATTATTTTTCACCACCTGCGTCTGGACCTTTTCTACTCCTACTTACCAAAGTGCAGGTCTGAAGGACAGAAAACTGTCCCTTTGTTTAGAAAGTTTGGAGACCCCTGATATAGATTACTACAGACTCACTTGTTTGCCATTCTACTATGCAAACGGAACAACTATAAATGTATTGGCTAACGAGGGCCTTATATGCAACCTGGCTGATAGAGACCCAAGTCATAAATACCGTGATTAGGTTTATGAAACAAAAAAAATCAAAAATGTTAAAATGTTAAGCTGATGCTATGTTCAAAATTAAAATAATGATACATTGTTTATGTAAGGGAAAACATAAGGAGGACATGCGGGGGGGGGGGGGGGTAACAC
>BLSH010053092.1:573749-585043 GCA_018402905.1 Glandirana rugosa | reverse complement strand
GGGGGGGGGGGGGGGTATAAATAGAGGGAGGAAGAGAGGAATGTCACAAAAATCAGGGTTTCTGCTGTCCAGGACCCTTTTCAGATATATTGTTAGTAAACGTAAACATTCAAATGAACCTGCACTCCTTGTCCACGCGTAGCGACTATAAGCGGCGACAGCGTGGCTCTGTCCCACGAATCTGCAAGGGGCACGACGGCTAGGGGGCGAGCGTGTACCACCAGCGGCACATGCTCGTGCCCGCCGCACGCTCCCTGAGCGGGGCCGCGGGTCGGGCGGACTCGATGTCCGCCGGCGACCCGCGATGGCCTGTGACAGAGCTAGAAAGGGGAACTGCAGAAGTAAACACGGCAGTTCCCGATTCTGACAGGCGGCATGTCAGAGATCTACTGATCCCTGTATTCGGGATCAGTTAGATCTCTGGTGCCACTGGCAGCCCAGCCCTCATACAGTTAGAACACACCTAGGGAACACAGTTCACCCCTTCACTGCCCCCTGCAAGTTAACTCCTTCCCTGCCAATGACATTTATACAGTAATCAGTGGATATTTAAATTTCTGATCGCTGTATAAATGTCATTGGTCCCAAAAAAGTGTCAAAAATGTCCAACATGTCCGCCCTAATATCACAGCTCCGATAAAAATCACAGATCCCCGCCATTACTAGTAAAAAAAAAAAAAAATAGTAAAAACGCCAGAAATGAATTCACATGGTTTATAAACTCTGCAATTTTTGCCGAAACCAATCAATAAATGCCGATTGCAATTTTTTTAACCAAAAATATGAGGAAGAATACAAATCGGCCAAAACCAATGAATACATTTGTTTGTTTTTTTTGGATATGTACAGTATTTTAGCAAAAAGTAAGAAATATTGTTTTTTTTTTGCAAAATTGTCGCTCTTTTTTTGTTTATAGTGGTGATCACAAAAGACGCAGAGGTGATCAAATACCACCAAAAGAAAGCTTTATTTGTGGAAAAAAAAGGATGCAAATTTAGTTTTGGTACAACGTTACACAACCGCGCAATTATCAGTTAAAGCGATGCAGTGCCGAATCACAAAAAGTGCTCTGGTCCTAATGTGGGAAATCCTTCTGGGGTGCACGTGGTTAAAGTGCAAGTGAACTGAACAAAAGTTTTTTTTTATTATTTTGGATAAATTAAAGGAGGGTTACAACCCCTGTAAGATTTATTTTTGCCATCTGTGTCCCATTGGGGAGATTTCTCTTCACTTCCTGCACCATAGCCACAACAGGAAGTAAGAAAAATCCCTCTGACGTGAAGGAATCCCAGGGTGTCCCCAGGGTCAAAAGAACTAGTGTCCCTACTGTTTTGGTGACAAGCCAATGTTTGGGATTTTCTTTGGCTTTCACTTTTGATAATAATGGTAAACAGGACAAATAAAGAGGGCGAATCTCCCTAACGGGGGGCACAGACAGCAATATAAATTGACAGTTGTTCTAATCCCTCTCCACTCTATCCAAAACTAAAAATAAAAACGTTTTGCCTTTAACTTTTGTTAGCCAGAACAGATTCTTTTTACCTACATCTTCCTTCCTTCTGCCTTTTCTCACATCAAGGTCTCCAACTTTTACAGTCAGAGAATGCCATATATTCATTGAAAAACACAGAAGACATTGTCCTAATGATGGCAGTGCCTAGCAAGCAAGTCTATATGGACATTGTGCAGAGAGGAAGCCACTGGAGCAGCACCCAGAAGATCACAGCTATCACTGTATGTAGCGTGGACTACTACAATGATTTTCAGCATACCCAGCAACTCCCCAGAAATCGGATATGGATAATTAAATTGAGCCAAGCTTTGCAAAGAAGATAAACCCTGGCGTTTATATGGGGAAAAAAAGGGAAGTCCTGTAAGCCGCACATCACTGCAAGACCCTGCGCCCCTGGGGGCATGGCCTGGTTGGACCCCGGGCTGAGGCTGTTACATACTTACACACTCTTTTTCCCCATAATGACATTTGGAGCTGGGACAAGTTCCATCCTTGCCTGTTCTCCCAGCGGTCGGTTACAGAAGAGGACCTGTTGGAGCTTTGAGCTGCACCCACAATTTAGTTATTAGTTACTGGAGTTCATAGTTCAATTATCTTCCAATGCAACTACAGGGATTACACTCATTACACTCATAGGTATTTAGGTGTAACCTAACCCCCAAATAATTAAAAAATAATAATATATTTACAGTAACTCACAAAAGTGAGTACACCCCTCACATTTTTCTATATATTTATCTTTTCATGTGACAATACTGAAGAAATCACACTTTGCTGCAATGTAAAGTAGTGTGTGTACAGCTTGTATAACAGTGTAAATGCGCTGTCCCCTCAAAATAACTCAACACACAGCCATTAATGTCTAAACTGCTGGCAACAAAAATGAGTACACCCCTAAGTGAAAATGTCTAAATTGGGCCCAATTAGCTATTTTCCCTCCCTATTTTGAGTTGTTAGTGTTACAAGGTCTCAGGTGTGAATGGGGAGCAAGTGTGTTAAATTTGGTATTATCGCTCTCACTCTCTCATACTGGTCACTAGAAGTTCAACATGGCACCTTATGGCAAAGAACTCTCTGAGGATCTGAAAAAAATAATTGTTGCTCTACATAAAGATGGCCTAGGCTATAGGAAGATTGCCAAGACCCTGAAACTGAGCTTCAGTACAGTGGCCAAGACTATACAGTGGTTTAACAGGACAAGTTCCACTCAGAACAGGCCTCGCCATGGTCAACCAAAGAAGTTGAGTGCACGTGCTCAGCATCATATCCAGTGGTTGATTTTGGGAAATAGATGTATGAAGGCTGCCAGCATTGCTGCAGAGGTTGAAGGGGTGGGGGTCAGCCTGTTAGTGCTCAGACCATACGCCACATAATGAATCAAATTGGTCTGCATGGCTGTCATCCCAGAAGAAAGCCTCTACTAAAGATGATGCACAAGAAAGCCGCAAACAGTTTGCTGAAGACAAGCAGACTATGGACAAGGATTACTGGAACCATGTCCTGTGGCCTGATGAGACCGAGATAAACTTATTTGGTTCAGATGTGTCAAGCGTGTGTGGTGGCAACCAGGTGAGAAGTACAAAGACAAGTGTGTCTTGCCTACAGTCAAGCATGGTGGTGGGAGTGTCATGGTCTGGGGCTGCATGAGTGTTACCAGCACTGGGGAGCTACAGTTCATTGAGGGAACCATGAATGCCAACATGAACTCTGACATAGTGAAGCAGGGCATGATCCCCTCCCTTCAGAGACTGGGACGTAGGGCAGTATTCCAACATGATAATGACCCCAAACACACCTCCAAGATGACGACTGCCTTGCTAAAGAAGCTGAGGGTAAAGGTGATGGACTGGGAAAGCATGTCTCCAGACCTAAACCCTATTGAGCATCTGTGGGGCATCCTCAAACGGAAGGCGGAGGAGCGCAAGGTCTCTAACATCCACCAGCTCAGTGATGTCGTCATGGAGGAGTGGAAGAGAACTCCAGTGACAACCTGTGAAGCTTTGGTGAACTCCATGCCCAAGAGGGTTAAGGCAGTGCTGGAAAATAATGGTGACCACACAAAATATTGACACTTTGGGCCCAATTTGGACATTTTCACTTACAGTTGTATGCAAAAGTTTAGAAACCCCTGACAATTTCCATGATTGTCATTTATAAATATTTGGGTGTTTGAATCAGCAATTTCATTTTGATCTATCAAATAACTGAAGGGCACAGTAATATTTCAGTAGTGAAATGAGGTTTATTGGATTAACAGAAAATGTGCAATATGCATCAAAATGAAATTAGACAGGTGCATAAATTTGGGCACCCCAACAGAAAAATCCCATCAATATTTAGTAGAGCCTCCTTTAGCAGAAATAACAGTCTCTAGACACTTCCTATAGCCTGTAATGAGTGTATTTTGGACCATTCCTCCTTACAAAACATCTCCAGTTCAGTTAGGTTTGATGGTTGCCGAGCACGGACAGCCCGCTTCAAATCACCCCACAGATGTTCAATGATATTCAGGTCTGGGGACTGGGATGGCCATTCCAGAACATTGTACTTGTTCCTCTGCATAAATGCCCGAGTAGAATTTGAGCAGTGTTTTGGGTCGTTGTCTTGTTGAAATATCCAGCCCCGGCGTAACTTCAACTTTGTGACTGATTCCTCAACATTATTCTCAAGAATCTGCTGATATTGAGTGGAATCCATGCGACCCTCAACTTTAACCAGATTCCCAGTACCGGCAGTGGCCACACAGCCCCAAAGCATGATGGAACCTTCACCAAATTTTACTGTGGGTAGCAAGTGTTTTTCTTGGAACGCTGTGTTCTTTTGCTGCCATGCATAACGCCCCTTGTTATGACCAAAATGAAGCTGGCTTGTCCAAATGTGCATTTGCATACCTCAAGCGACTCCATTTGTGGTGTGTGTGCAGAAATATCTTCTTTCACATCACTCTTCCATACAGCTTCTCCCTGTGCAAAGTGTGCTGAATTGTTGAACGATGCACAGTGACACCATCTGCAGCAAGTTGATGTTGTAGGTCTTTGGAGATGGTCAGTGGGCTGTTTTTGACCGTTCTCACCATCCATCGCCTTTGCCTTTCCAATATTTTATGTGGCCTGCCACTTCTGGCCTTAACAAGAACTGTGCCTGTGGTCTTCCATTTCCTCACTATGTTCCTCACAGTGGACACTGACAGCTTATATCTTTGCAATAACTTTTTGTAGCCTTCCCCTAAACCATAATGTAGAACAATCTTTGTTTTCAGGTCATTTGAGAGTTGTTTGGAGGCCCCATGTTGCCACTCTTCAGAGGAGAATCAAAGAGAACAACAACTTGCAATTGGCCACCTTAAATACCCTTTCTCATGATTGGATGCAACTGTCTATGATGTTCTAGGCTTAATGAGCTCACCAAACCAATTGTGTATTCCAATTAATCAGTGTTAAATAGTTACAGGTATTCAAATCAACAAAATGACAAGGGTGCCCAAATTTATGCACCTGTCTAATTTCGTTTTGATGCATATTGCACATTTTCTGTTAATCCAATAAACCTCATTTCACTACTGAAATATTACTGTGTCCTTCAGTTATTTGATAGATCAAAATGAAATTGCTGATCCAAACACCCAAATATTTATAAACGACAATCATGGAAATTGTCAGGGGTTCCTAAACTTTTGCATACAACTGTAGGGGTGTACTCACTTTTGTTGCCAGCGGTTTAGACATTAATGGCTGTGTGTTGAGTTATTTTGAGGGGACGGCAAATTTACACTGTTATACAAGCTGTACACTCACTACTTTACATTGTAGCAAAGTGTCATTTCTTAAGCGTTGTCACATGAAAAGATATAATAAAATATTTACAAAAATGTGAGGGGTGTACTCACTTTTATGAGATACTGTATATATACATACTGTATATATGCCCTTGCAAGGCTTAGTCAGGGCCCATACTTAGACCACATTGAAAATCTGTGGAATGAAGACTGCAATCCACGAACGGTCACCAACAAATTTAACTGAACTTGAGCAGTTCTGCAAAGAAGAGTGGATAAAGTCTAGATGTGCAAAGTTGGTAGAAACATATCCCAACAGACTAAAGTCTGTAATTAAAGTAAAAGGTGATTCAATAAAATACTGACATGGGGGGGGGGGGGGGGGGTGATTTTACAACTCAGTGATTCTGTTTTTTGCATTGTTGTTCTTTTCTCTGACATGATGGTGTTATATCTTTCCCTTAGGTGTTATAAGTTGCACTAGTAAAGTAAATACAGCTGGATAAAACGAAAACTGTCTGTCTTCATTTCAGGCTGCAAAGCAACAACATGGGATTCTTTTCTATACCCACTGTATATATTGCAGCTATACAGTCCTTAGACATGCTAGCTGCATTTGTTTTTTTCTGGCTTTTTCCATTTTTTTCACCTAGTAATCCAAAAAAATATTAGCCTTGAATCCCCTTCATGGCTACACTCATTTCTTCACTGTATCTACAAAGGGGACCATGGTTGCCACCCAGGCTGCAAATATTTTTGGCTTTGTTCTTATCCATTACATGATGGGTTAATGGGACTAGTAGTTTACAGAAGGAAGACAAGGTTGTTTGGGCTTTCGTTTAAGCTCCCAGATAGTGACAAGGTCGCTGCATTTTTGGTAAAGTTGACAGGTATTTTCTGTACTTGCTGAAAATGTTCTTAACCTAAAAAATGATCAATAATGCAACCACCACATCTAAGGACTGTTAAGCTGTGATATATTATATCAACAACGCCAATCTAATAAAGATGATATTTTCTTCTTGCATATTAAGGTGAACATGCAAAATCACTCAGTTAGCAAATTCACTCCAGGACAGTCCAGTTCATCTAATATTTTCATGTTCTGATGGCATTCTTGGCTGTCTATTAAGCACTAATAACCACGACAGCATATTCGTTTCGGGGGGAAAAAATAAAAGATGCAGAAAGAAATCTTGTAATCTCGCACCTGTGATCCTAGAAAACAAGTGCCAAAATGACATAGTTCCAAGTGAGAAGAAATAAAATATCTAATGGCTGGGCATTTCTGCACCCAGGCTTCAGCCAGAGAAAATTAATAAACCTGATGCATTTAATGAGATGAATCACAAGAGCTCACTGCGAATCTAGCCATCAAACAGTTTAACTGTGTTATAATCCTTAATTGAATTGCTGTTTTATATGCTAGTAAACGATTCTTCTAATTCACTGAAGTACTGTGGAAATAAGGCAGCCACATATTAGTGCCATTTTAGCTACCCTCCAGTTTCCACATCCTTTCACTTTCAATGGATCAAACATACCATGATCAACACCAATCCATGATAGTGGCTTGGGTCAGGAATTCACACATTGCAGATAAAGTACATATAGAGTACAGACATTTCATTTTTTTTTTTTTTTTTGAAGGGTCAGTCACCCCAAAACAGTTTTGATAGATTCTGGTAGCGAGGACTCAAAATAGAAAATTGTTACCCTACTGAGCCTATGAAAACAGTTATTACCAAAATGTCAGCAAAGCCAAAGGCAAATAACAAGGGCAGCAGGTGCTGTTCACCTTTTCTGTAAGCTTTACTAAAGCCGAGAGAAATAAATTCTTTGTTACATTTCCTTTTTGACATTTTCAACTAGCACCTGGGTCTCTGCACCCCACAGCCTTTTCTGTGTAATTCCCACTACCCCTCCAATACATTCTAGTCCCCGTATGTATCTGTGCTGTCAATCATGGCCGCTGATAAGGCAGTACAGCAAGCCCTCCTGTACCGGGCCCCATCAGTTCAAAAGGGGGGCGCAGGCACCTGGTGAGCAGAAGTGACAGCTGTACTGCCTTATTGCCAACTCTTGTGGCTCTCCCCTGCATCTCTGCCAGCTTCTCCTCCTTTTTTTTTTTCCTTCAGCTGCACTGCAGAGGGATTGGTATCCTACCCCCTGCTGTCCGGGCCCCCCTCCTGTGTGGCCCTTTCCCCTGCAGCATTGCCAACTTGCCTCCTCTCCTCTGCTGCCAGCAGCTGCTGTGGGCACACAGGGGATGTTTCAGGATAGAGAGCGGGTGTGCACAGTAAATATGTCCTATTTATTATTTTATATAGCTACAAGCAAAAGTCACATCAGGGAACTCGTCACAAGAAAGACAGGTGTGTCTAAAAGCATAGGCCTAAAGCCATAACCCTTCCTAATACATAACCTTGTCCAAAAATAACATGAAAACAGTTTAAAGCTGAACTAAACCCTCCTCTCTTTACAGCCAAGGAAGCTGCCATCTTAGCCTCTCTTTGATCTGTAGTTGTCATGGTGCTACACATGTGATCAGTTATGGCAAAAGCCATTTGATGGCTTCACAGTTCGGTTAAGAGCACAAGTAACTGTGACAGTTATCATTCATGGCATGCCTTGTTTAAAGCGGAACTAAACCCTCCTATACTTGTCAGCAATGGAGGCTGCCATCCTAGGCTCTGTTTGATCCGCAACTGCCACAGTGCTACACATGTAATCAGTTATCGCACCAGCCATTTGATGGTTTGACAGTTTTGTTAAAAGCATAAGCAAATGTGACAGTTATCATTACCTGCATGCCAGGAATGTAGCTATTTTTTTTTTAAACCGTTAAATTGATGGGTTTAGTTCCGCTTTAAAGCAATGGGTCTAGTCCATTTTAAACTGGAACTAAAGTTCTCATACTTGCCTCCTTTCTAACGGTCTAAAGGGGTCCACCGCCATTGCCGGCATCTTCTTTCAATTCTTTCTGAATGCCAGTCTTTAGCCACCTTCATTGACTGGCGTGGAATGACCTTACCTCCTGGCACACAGGAACTGTGCAGGCAATATAAACTGAGCTGCACATACAGCAAGCAGGTGTGTTTTATTGCAGAACAGACATTGCATGTCTCTTCTGTGTGTAGCCATGTGCCCCCTTGGGGGGTGGCTGGTAGTTGTGGTCCACCTGCCTACTGCCCTCAATCACATGATTTCCACACACCCAGAGTCACTGAACAGGCTGGTACTTTGTTTTTATTGTTTTATTTAGGGATTAAACTTGGATGGGGATAGGGATGACTGTGGGATGCCCAATAATCAATCACGGGACCTTCTATATACACTGCTGTATATACACTCCTTCCTCCAGCACATACACTTGCTGACTGTTACTCTTCTTCCTCTCTCCTGCACACGACTTGCTGTTACCAGCCTGAAAGGCAATTTATCAGACCTCCCTGACACTTCCTCTTCCACCACAGCAAGCAAATGTGAGGCCTGCCCTTACTGCTAGCAGAGCCTCCAGACCAACCGTTGTGGGTAAGGGTCGCAGGCTCCCAGTTGTGAAGCCATGGACCCTCATTTGTGTAGCTAAGTACGTTGGTGCTAGCTGGGCACTGGATGAACTGCAACTTCCAGCCCATTCATCTTCCAGGCCTCTCCGGTCTGCCTTACTGTTCAGTGGCCCTCTTTCCCCTGCTTGACTTCTCTGACCTCTACAGTCTGTTCACTGTCTTCTTCCCAGTCTGCTCCAGCCTTCTCATCCAACTCCCACCAGGGGCTACCACTCACCAACACCAGTGGATCCTTTAAAGTGTCCTCTATGTAGCCTCTCTGTTGCTCTCCTGCTCCCTTGTACCGCTCCAGGAACTAACTCCTCTACCTGGCTGCACCCGAGCTACCAGGCCTCAAGGTCACCCCCCCCCCCAGACTGGGGGCTCCCTTCCCGGGTGAGGCCTCCACAGCACCTCTACTACATATCCCTCTTCCACCCGACACTCTCCTCCCCCCTGCAGGCAGATCACTGTATTTAAGGAGGCCTGCCCCCTGCCAATCCAGACTGTAGATTAGTCAGGGCTTCTTGTCATACATCAGAAAGTGACACCTCCTCATCCATCCCCTTTTTCAGGGCTTTCCAGCTCAAAAAGGGAGGAGTATCCAAGGGTTGTTTCTTTCTGCAATCTCCAGCCCTCCCAGAGGCACTTCCCATCCCAGATCAAAACAATCAGGCCTGCACTTGCTGTCAGGCATGACTAGATTTTACCTCTCCTATCAAAATTCACTACAAAAACGCAAATAAATAGGCTGCCTGCTTGTAGTTTTTTTAATTGTTGCCTTCAGTTTCACATAAAGTTGGAAAGAGGCAAGGTCACAGCTTCACTGAATTTCAGTCAAAACCAGTGTCGGTCGCAGTTATACTGTCAGCCAACCTGAACAGTAACCTATCATTACCATGAGTGCTGGACAGGAATTTTACCAACATAAACCCACATGAGGGCATAGATCATAAAAGAACTTGCTGGCAAGGTCAGACCACCACACACAAGTCAGTGGATCATTTATGAGCAACCTACCACAGTTAGGGCCTGCTCTAAACCAGATTGAAGGCCAAGGTTAAAAATAAATAGACCAGAACTGATCAAATGAACCCCATCATTACTCAACAAAATACTGTTATCACCTTCCAACTCCCTATTAATAGCAACAACGCCTTTGATATTGTGAGCAAATTTTGAGATGTGTGAACTAGCTTTTGTTCTGAAATGTTCCAGACACGTGCCCAAACTAAACGCAGGACAATTTCTGACAACAATAAAATCACATTAGTAGAGACAGCATAACAACAGACAGAATCCTGTTTTATTGATTAAAATAAAAAATACCAAAAAACTACACCATAAGCCACCAATATGGAATAAATGAGCTGGAAGCTCAGAGAAAGGAAAGCCCAACCTACACAGGGTGAGAAAACCACAAAAATCTAAATCTGCTCCAGTTGGATGAATCAGAGTGATCCAGGAAAATTGGGGAGGAGATATGAACAAGTTCCTGCACAAGCATAGAAAATTATTCACTTTTCTTTACCAGACTTCTTGATGTGCACAGGACTATGGAAAAATAGGAATCCGATATCAGCACCTCTACTGCTCTAATACCACCATCAGTCTTTTTATCCTAAGCAACCAGTTAGCTTATTCTAAATGTGCCAAACAGAGTCCAAAACAATGCAACATGAATCAAAAAAGTGAATAGAAAAAATGGAATAGTACAGAAAAATTACTTTAGAGTGATATTAAATTCAAAAAAGTTTTATGCTAAATCATATAAAAAAATGCATAAATCATATGTCCTAAAGGACTGCTGTAGAGGATCCTTCCCACCTAATATCATGAGCTACAGGCCTGTAGGGCACAGGGAGCTGATTAGTACTGACAACAGTCGAAGGGCCGGGAAACAGAGCAGAGGTAGGGCAGACATTGAAAACTGCAGAAACTGCAGGCATTGATGAGAACCATGGGCTAGTTGGAAAGTGGTGGCTGGTGCTTTTTTTTTGGGGGGGGGGGCAACCCCCCCAAACGGCACCTCTCCCCCCATTCTACAGCTGCACTTACCCCATCTAGGCGGGTAGTGTGCTCTGTGTCCTCCACGGCGGCTTCCATCGCGTCTCTCTCCAGGCTCCTAAAAATAAAGCTCCCAATAAAACAAAATGTATGAAGAACACATAGTATGTCACAGTAATGTCTTCTGCCCCACTTCAAATCACCACCCCCACAGTGGCATCCTCTGCCTCCCCCCACAGTGATGTCCTCTTTCACATCATTCCCCCTCCCCCAATAATGTACTGTGCTTCCCCACTGTGGCGTTCTCTGCCCCTCTGCCCCCCCCACATGGTGGTGTCCCCTGCCCCCCCACACATGATAGTGTCCTCTCGTGTGATGGGCGGATCTACCCCATTCACGTCGACATCTTACCCCCCTCTCCACGGCAAACCCCCCCAACGGGGGGGGGGGT
>BLSH010053092.1:526090-548261 GCA_018402905.1 Glandirana rugosa | reverse complement strand
GTGATTAGAGGCATAAGTGGGTGTGCTGGGGGGGTGATTAGAGGCATAAGTGGGTGTGCTGGGGGGTGATTAGAGGCATAAGTGGGTGTGCTGGGGGGGTGATTAGAGGCATAAGTGGGTGTGCTGGGGGGGGTGATTAGAGGCATAAGTGGGTGTGCTGGGGGGTGATTAGAGGCATAAGTGGGTGTGCTGGGGGTGTGATTAGAGGCATAAGTGGGTGCGTTGGGGGGGTGATTAGAGGCACAAGTGACTTGCGACCGGGCTCCGAGGAAAGGGCCCTGCCAGGGGGGCCCTTCATGGTTTCTTGCATCGGGGCCCTGAGGGTTCTAGTTACGCCACTGTGTAGGGGGGTAATTTTTCCCAATGACCACAAGTATTAGGAGCATTCTTCCCATTGACCATCACACAAAGGTATCATAAGTTGTAGACTGTTCATTTTTAGCAGGGGTTCCCCGAAACCGGAGAATTATTTCAAGGGTTCCTCTGTGTTGAAAAGGTTGAGAAAGGCTGCACTAGAGCATAAAATGAAATAACAAGGCTCCAAAGTCTATCAACCGAAACATGGCTAAATTAAACATGGGAGATAGCGGGGTTGATTTGCTAAAGGCAAATAGGCTTTACACATTTCAGGGGAAGTTGCACTTTGCAAGGGAGTTTTCCCAGAGCTTAGTGAATGAGGTGAAGCTCTGCTGACTCCCATCATCCAATCATTTGCAAGAAAAAATGCTGTTTTTTTATTTTTCTTGCAAGTGATTGGGTATTGTTCGCAAGGTGAAATTTCACCACATGCACAAAGCTCTGGGGAAAATTCACTTGCACTTGCACAACAAGTGAACAGCATATTTGCCTTTAATAAATCAGGACTATTAAGTCTGATATACTAAAGGAATTGAGAATCTTCACTGTGCACATGATGTGTTCAAAAGGAACATGAATGAGTATGAATGAGCATTCAAAGGGAACAGAAATGTGCTTTTCTCCTTGCATAATTGAAGTACATACTCACACAATTTTTTGGGTGAAGATTCTCCCTTTAGTAAATCAGCCTCAATATCTCCCATGCCAGGCAGAGTTTAGACATGCTTCATTTGGTAGACCTCAGACTCCTAAGTTTTTACTAACAGAGTAAAGCAGAGGCTGCCCACTTAGTAAAGTAGATGAGGTTCATTTTCTAAAGATGTAGACGTGTTAACTTTGAATATCATGCGCTAGTAAAAATCCAGGTTCTCTTAAAATTTCCTTGCACGTTGTTGTGTATACTGTATAACCACTTCAATATCAAACACTTTTACCCCCTTACTGCCCAGGCCAATTTTCAGCTTTCAGTGTTGTCACATTTTGAATGACAATTGTGTGATCATACAACACTGTACCCAAATTAAATTTTTATAGCTTTGTTCACACAAATAGCGCTTTCTTTTGGTGTTATTTTATTACCACTTTTTTTTTTTTTTTATTCCTTGCTAAATAGACGAAAATACACCAAAAATTTTGAAAACAAAAACATTTTTCTTCATCTCCGTTTTAAAATTTTGCAAATAAATAATCTTTCTTTTTGCCCAAAATGTATTCTACTATATTTCTCTGGTAAAAGTAACCTGAATAAGTATATACTGACGGCCTATCTCATTTTTTTAGGCCTGAACGTGCCAGGATAGTACAAATACTCCCCAAATGACCTCTTTTTGGAAAGTAGACAGTCCAAGTTATTTAGTAAGAGGCAAGTTGTAGTTTTTTGCAACAATTTTTTGGAGAATGAAGAAATAAAATGTTTTTTTTTTTTACATACTGTCACCAGTGCGGTACAGCGTCATCATATAACTGGTGTGATGGTGAACAGGGACACTGACTAGGGACAGTATGTTAAATATATATATATATATATTTTTTTTTTTCAATTATTTTTCAATTGTTTTTCTTTTTTATTACATGTTTTTATTTTATGATTTTATTTTACATTCTGTGACCAGGGCAGTACAGTGTTACCATAGTAACTTTGTACTACTCACGAGAGATGATCAGAATTTTTTCTTTTAACACACTATGATTGCTTATAACAGTGATAATCACTGTTATAAGTAACCATTTGTTATGAATTAATCCATTTATATCATTGTGAATTGTTATGATTAACTGTGATTGGCCTTGTCTGTACCATGTGATCACTGTGCCCAATCACAGCAGACAACACAATAGTACACAATGAATGGCTAGGAATGGAAGAAATCCATTGTTTACTATTGCCAAGTGACCTGCTGTGAATAGCTAGGCAGAAGCACAGTACATTGACCTGTCACCCGCTGTGTCCGGTGCACACAGCGGGTGACAGATCGCGCTGCAGCGTGTCCTGTTCTGGGGAAGAAGCCATATGATGTCCACCCAGAGTGACAGAGCCCCCTCTGCCCCAAAGTTGAGGGCATGTGGCCTGGTATGGTTCAGGAGGAGGGGGCGCTTGCTCGCTCCCCCCCCCTTCTTGGCCTGCCAGGCTGCGTGCTCAGGTAAGGGTCTGAATAGGTGTAGTATGGATTCCGAGGGAACCCCATGCCATTTCTTTTAAAATTTTTGGCATGGGGTTCCCCTTTAAAATCCATACCAGACACAAAGGGCCTGATATGTACTGGGGGGACCCCACGCATTTTTTAAAACATTTTTTTTGTATTGCTGGTTGCTGGCATTACCTTGCAGCCAAAAAGTAAATTTAACCACTTGCTGGCCACCCGCCGTTGCATGGCGGTGGCAAAGTGATTCAATATCACAAAACCGCCGTCACCTGCGAGATCGTGGATCGTGAGCGCACGCGCGCATCCGAAGGGGCGACTGCACGCTCACTGGGTTTCCGGGGGAGCCAAGAAGCGTGTAGGGTGGACTCGATCTCCGCCGGCTACCCGCGATGGCTCCCCCGCAGTGACAGAGGTCCATGTATGTAAACACACAGATCTCCGTTCTGACAGGGGGAAGGAATGTGATTGCAGGTTCCCTGTATATGGGAGCCGCGGTCACTCTCCTCCCCCACTCAGCCCAGCCCCCATACAGTTAGTAACACACACAGGGAACACAGTTAACCCTTATGGTGCCCCCTGCAGGTTAACCCCTTCCCTGCCAGTGATATTTACACAGTAATCAGTGCATTTTCATAGCACTGATCGCTGTATCAATGTCAATGGTCCCAAAAAAGTGTCAGAATGGTCTGACATGTCTGCTGCAATATCGCAGTACCGCTAAAAATCGCAGATTGCCGCCATTACTAGTAAACAATAAAAAATAAATAAAAACCCATAAATTAATTCTCATAGTTTGTAAACGCGGCAACTTTTGCGCAAACCAGTCAATATACGCCAAATGTAATTTTTTTTACCAAAAATATGAGGAAGAATATAAATTGGCCAAAACCGATGAAAAAATTGTTTTTTTATATATTTTTTTGGATATGTATTATAGCAAAAAGTAAGAAATATTGTTTTTTTTTTTAAATTGTCGCTCTTTTTTTGTTTAAAACGGTGATCAGAAATGACACAGAGATGATCAAATACCGCCAAAAGAAAGTTCTATTTGTGGGAAAAAAGGATGCAAATTTCCTTTGGGTACAACGCTGCACAACCGCGCAATTGTCAGTTAAAGCGACGCAGTGCCGAATCACAAAAAGTGCTCTGGTCCTAAAGGGGGAAATCTTTCTGGGGCTGAAGTGGTTAAATGCATTTTTTTTCTTTAGAAATATTATTTTTGCTGCAGCATGTTCTATATTTAAAGGAATCTTTCATTTTTATTGTTTCACTTTAAGCATCAATAAAATCACTGCTCCTTTAAAAATTATCATTTTTGAAAAATGTTTTTGCATCGATACATGTCCCCCAAGGCAGGCAGTACCCTTATGGCCAATATAAGCCTTCAAAATGGAAACTTTTGATACTTCAAGTTCAGTTCCCATAGACTTCAATGAGGGTTCGGTGTTCGGGTCCGAACTTTTTGTGATGTTCGGCTGTTCTGGGGCGAAGCAAACTGGGGGTATTCGCCCGATCTTTACTTAGTAATCAGATTGAATACAGGCTCACTTTGTTCATCAGCATTCACTTTGAAAAGTAAACCTACACTTTACTGAACAGCCGTCACTTCTTTTGTAAATCAGCCTCCACTGTCTTAGGGTTCCTCAATGGTCACACAGACTACGAGAAATGTTATAGATAGGCAGTCAGTATTATAACATCTTGAAAACATTTTCCCTGTTTCATTGCATTGTTTCTTTTGTATAAATCACGATATCCATTCCAGTATTAATAACTAGCTAGACTACTCTGGCTGACCTGAATTTTATCAGGTATAATTGCAAAAAGAATTCAGTTATTCAGTTTGCATTAGCATTCATTCCTGAATGTAATAGCTCATAAAAAACACACATTAATTATTTTGCACAATGTCGTAACTCCACTTGAAGCCATATTCTCAGTAAGGGACATGATATATACTGTATGGATCAGTTTTATGGAACCATTAATCACAAGCTATCAGCTAACTCTGTAAACAGTTCTGCAGTCCTTCTCAGGCAGGTCAGGGAACATTTTTAGCACACTGACGCCTGTGTATATTTTGCCCTGTGATTATTGACTGTGATATTACAAAGTGATCAGCAATAAATTGCTTTACAGCAATCATAAAAATGGACTAAGAAATCTAGTCCATATGTGGAGATGTTATCACTAGCAATCAATCATGTAAAATTTTATTAACGATGCAAAGATTAGCCATACATGGGCTGAACAAGAGAAAACCAATGGAATTTCCACTGCTGGTTATAGTATTTAGGCAGTGGTAGCATGTGTGACTGAATCTGATAGGGTGCAATCACTGTTAGGTTGATAACGTTCCACTTGGCTCAGTCTATTTTTATAGTGAGTTTTCTCAATTTGGATGATCTAGTTTGTCAACTAGGATTATCTATACAAGTGATTCTCAACCCTGTCCTCAAGTACCCCCAACAGGCCATGTTTGCTGGTTTTCCTTTATCTTGCACAGGTGCTTTAAATCAGAGTCAATGGCTTGGTATTTTGGACAGCTATTTTATCTAAGAGAAATTCCAAAAACATGGCCTGTTGAGGGTACTTTAGGACAGGGTTGAGAAACCACTGATCTATACCACTTCCCACGATCTTGTAAAGAAGGGTACTGAAGGCAGCGTAGAAATAAGTTCCTGCTGCCATTAGTCAAATTGCTGGGAGGGGAGAGCAAGGGCATTGCTTGCCAGGTGCTCCATGTGTATATGAATACACACAGCACAGTCCAGAAGGGAACATGCATGGGTGTCTCTTTAGCAGCTGGCTAGCTAAGGAAACACCTGCAAGCAGGCAGGGGTTTGGAGGGCAGTGGCTTGGGGATCGGCCAAAGGAGAAAAAAAACAAAAAGTGTGCAAGTGTGAACCTCCTCCTCTAAAAAAAAAAAGTTTATAATCCCCTTAACATTCTGTTTCATGTTATCTGTTACTGAATCAGACTGCAAACCTATTAAGGACCCTTCAGACCTATATGATGTAGTAACACAAAATACAATGCATGACTTACTGTGCATTACCACAATGCATTGTGTCACATGACACTTTGAGCTGCGTGTTGCAGTGCCATTCATTTATATGGGCATTTAGAATGGCACCCTGATGCACAAGCACAAGGGCAGGACCAGCTGCAGTGCACCACAACACATGCATTGTTGTGTGCTGCGTTTAAAAAATTCTGCAGGTCCAAATTTTGGTCCATTGCTGTGTATTGGCAGCCCATTTTACATAGGCTGCCTTATCACAAGGCAAATGAACGTGCTTGCTCTAATACACCTCAATGGACTGCAAAGGTCTGAAGGGACCTTTAAAACGGTTTCCTTTTAATGAATATTTAATAATTAAGTCTAATAATTAAGACTATGACTGCAGGAGGCTGTACTCTAAAGCTTGAACTCTGGGATTGAACATTTTCATTTATACATATTCTTAAATTGTCACTAATCATAGAGTTCCATTTTGTGTGCACTAAATGCCTTTGATATTACAGTGTAAAAGTGGCAGTGATACCATCACTGTGTTGTACATGATCTGTGCAAAAAGAAGAGCTGAGGGCGAAACCACCTAGTACAAGTTGCCTGCAAAAACCAACAGCAGTGGCCGGTCTTTATTACAGGAAGCTCATGTACAGGGGCAAAGTTTCACAATGGATTACTGCACAGATCTGGAGGAAATATACAAAGCATACCAAGATACAAATAAGAATACACATGACTGTTGTAGTTAGACAGTATTTACTTATCCCAGAATTCAGCCTTATAGCATATGTTACCCCAACATTTTATATCCCTAATATGTGTGCGTATAACCAGGTACTTAAGTTAAAAAGTAGGATATTCTCTTTGCATTGTTTCCTTAATGTGAAATACCTGGTGACCCTGCTATTCTTCCTACTTTCCTATTTCAAAATGAACCCCCTAGGCAAAAGAACATATCCATCCCACCGTGGTCAGTTTTCTGGCTGTCCTGGGAGCACAACGTGCTTGTCCTCCAATGGTTAGACTTTTGCTGACATGCCCCCTTGCACAGCTACTCAGTGGAAAGATCAGTGTACTGCTGTTTCTCTATCTCCTGCTGACATGCCCCACTGCAGTTTCCACTCCTACCTCTATAAGCTCCTTATGCAGAGCAGAGGTGATCACTTATAGAAAAAGAAAAAAATATATATTTATATTAATATGTATATATATCCTTGCATTTATATTTTAAACTAAATAACGAAATGAAAACTTGTTTTTCGTTCTGTACATGTCTAATGACATATGCTGTGATTATGAAGGACCGGCAATCATTCGGTAGAGGGGCCTGCACCCGAAGGAGCCTGTGCAGGTTGCCTTAGGTTTTAGGTCACGGACCACATCAGATGGCTCTGTGGGCCACAGGTTGAGCTTGCCTGCCTTAATGAATGTCAGTTAAGTAGCAAATGCTGTGTATCTTAACCACTTGCTGCCCGTATAACTTACATATGCGGTGGCAAGGTGGCACTGCTGGCCTGGATCACGTACCTAGTACGTGATCCAACACTTTCATCTCTGGGGCACGCATGTGCACCACCAGCGGCCCACTCCCACTGTGATTATTCACAGCGGGTACCATGGACTCAGTGTCTGCCGGCACCCGCCGATCCTTCGGTACATAGGCAGAATGGCGGTTTGCCTGTGTAAACAAGGCAGATCGACGTTCTGTCAGGAGGGAAGACATTTATCCTGTGTTCCTACAAAGCAGGAACATGGATCAATGCCTTCCCCTAGTAAGAATACCTCCCACATTGTACACAAGCACTGGCTAGGAACACATTTAACCCCTTGATTGCCCCTGATGTCAACCCCTTCCCAGCCAGTGCCATTAGTACAGTGACAGTGCATATTTTTTAGCACTGATCACTGTAATAATGTCACTGGTCCCCAAAAAGTGTCAAAAGTGTCAGTTAGTGTCCAAATTGTCCGCCGCAATATCGCTGTCCCGTTAATCACTGCCATTACTAGTAAATAAATAAAAATATCCCATAGTTTGGTATTTTTTTACCAAAAATTTGTAGCAGAATACATATTGGGCAGCACAGTGGTATAGTGGTTAGCACTTTTGCCTAGCAGCAAAAGGGTCACCGGTTCAAATCCCAACCACTACACTATCTGCCTGGAGTTTGCATGTTCTCCCTGTGCCTGCGTGGATTTCCTCCCTCACTCCAAAGACATGCTGGTAGGTTAATTTGATCCTGTTTAAATCGGCCCTAGTATATGTATGAATGTGAGTTAGGGACCTTAGATTGTAAGCTACTTGAGGTCAGGGACTGATGTGAATGTACAATGTATATGTAAAGCGCTGTGTAAATTGAGGGCGCTATACAAGTACATATAATAAATAAATATTGGCCTAAATTGATGAAGAAATTAGATTTTTTTTTCTTGGATATGTTTTATAGCAGAAAGTAATGCTTGAGGTGATTGTAGCCGTATTAGTGCAATTGCGACAGAGAAAATTGAGTACTGTCCGGGATACTTTTTTATTTTCACTAACATACAAGTTTTCAGGACAAGCTTTCGGGGTGTGTCCCCTTCTTCAAGGTCCAATCAGTACTTGGCAGAAAGTAAAAAATGTTGTGTTTTTTTTGTTTTTTTCAAAATTGTCTGCCTTTTTTTGTTTATAGCGCAAAAAATAAAAACCGCAGAGGTGATCAAATACCATCAAAAGAAAGTTATTTATGGGGATAAAGGACATACATGTTATTTTGGTACAATGTCGCACGACCGCGCAATTGTCAGTTAAAGTAAAGCAGTGGCGTATTGCAAAAAATGGCCTGGTCGTGAAGGGGGATAAATCTTCCAGAGGTCAAGGGGTTAAAGCAGGGTTTCTCAACCAGGGTTCCTCCAGAGGTTGCTAGGGGTTCCTTGAGCAGTAGGCAATTTCTGCACCTCAAATAAGTTCCCACTGACACGATTGATCTTTTTAGCTATCTCTAAGGAGGTAATACTTCCCAGTGACCACAAGTGTAAGGAGTATTCTTCCCACTGACCATCACACTAATGTATCATGAGTTGTAGATTACCAATTTTTAGCAGGGGTTCCCCGAGCCTGGAGAATTATTTTAAGGGTTCCTCTGTGTTGAAAAGGTTGAGAAAGACTGGGTTAAAGAAATTGAGCTGTGCTGCTCTGATTCCAATGCCTTGTTATCATGCCACAGAGTATGTGCTCCAGGAGGAACATAATAAGATTGTATCAGTAATCCTGTTCACAATGCAGTGTGTAGATGTGCCACAGAGGAGGCAGTTGATGTTCTTGCAGCATTTCTCTTAAAGGGACAGTGCCTGGCTATGACTGCCTAAAATGGACACAACCCCTTCAGGGCTAACAAAGGACATCCTGAAAGCCATGGTATTTCATGAAGAGCCAATGCTTCACTACGTTTAAGACATGTGCCAGACAGGATACATGTTTCTCAAGGTGAAGGGTGTCTAGCAAGTTAGTTATGTTGTAACATATGATCTTGCCTAACTAAAGATAATGTGGGGTCAACCACCTCTTGACCTGGACCTAAAAAACTATCAGTAACTCTGGTCCAGTGTGTCATCTGTCCCCAGGCTTAAGAGATGGAACATAGCATGGCAATGCTTAGCCTGGTACATTGCATTTGCTCTACGGCACTTAGGGGGTGTCCTGGTTCCGAGAAGTCAGAGCATGATGTCAGTGAAGAGGAAGGGGTATAGAAGACTGCATTGTCACAATCAGGCAAAACACATGGCACCATGGGGGGAATTTAGGGACATTATAGTCTTCTATTGCAGCAGCTCTAGAAAAGACACCTGCCTTGAGAAGGATGTTGCTGGAGATGGTGGTGCTCCCATTGAGCTCTTTGGTGTAGAGTGTGTTTCCCTTAACACACGGTACAATAATTGGCCAACAATGGTCGCCCAACAGCCTACTGTCCGATAATCCGACTGTTACTATGCACGATCCAACTGCCAATTTCCTATTATTGTCCAGCAGAGACTTTTGTTGGCCAACAAGGCGTTGGCCAATTTTCGGCTCGTGTGTACAGAAGTTGGACCAAAAAGAGTTGGAAGTGCAAATGTGCATGCTCAGAATCCAGGAAGTGTTGGGTCGTGTAAATCTGCGTCCGTAATTCACAATTCACATTCACCTGAACTTCCTCTTTATACGCTCCTAACACATCACTACATTTGCCTTTGTCAGATGATAACTTGACTACCATCAGTACGCTAGACAAAATCGCCGACAGTCAATTTGGACAAAAGTTGGACGTGTGGTCGTCCAACAATCGGCACTTGTGTATGAGGCTTAAGCATGTGGCACCCAAATGTCTGTTACTTTGATCACAGTTGATATGTTGCAGGCAGAGGCCGCAGACCACAATATTGCTGTGGGCAGTTGATATGTTTAAAAGCCCATTCTGTAGATTAACCTGAAGTCTATATTTTGAATATTTTGGGCTTAATTTGGGATACTGGAATGGGAAGTGAGTCTTGGGAATGTGGGGCTGTGGTTCTGAAGTGCTTTTGTACATTCTGTTTTGATATTTTATTAAACTTTTAGAACAAGGCAGTGTGGTACTGTGAAAAAGAAGCTCACAAACTATTAAAGTGTTGTGTCACTGGCTGATATGTACAAAGTTGAAGGCTTTGGTTTTATTTTTTTTTTTAGTAAACTTTCCTATAGCTTTTTAGATCTGTTGTGGTTGCTGCTTTCACTGGTCAATTCAGGGCTATTACTGTTTGATAAAAAAAAAAATCAGGTGTCATCACCAAAACTACCTAAGAAAATACCTTTTTCATGTTGAAATAAATCGCTGAAATAGAGCGCTGTTGCTGCCCCCTCACTGTACAGTATGCCTTTGTTTGACAATAGCTTGCCTGTTAGCCCCCAAAATCGACAGAATTTAACAGCGGGATTTGCCTCCCATAAACTTCAGTGGGTTTTGCTGCAAAATTCAGGTTTTACAAATTTCAGACTGAATTTGAGAAACCTCCTTCGACCTCACAAATCGAACCCTGGCAGATTCACTCATCCCTACCTCTTACCATTTTCCATTTTGCTAGCTAATGCTGATTATGCGGACAATCATGCACACACATCTTTAACCCCTTCCTGCCCAGCCCCGGTGTCCCTTTAACTGGAATTTTAAGTGAGGAGGGCTGGAAGATATTCCTGATGTGGCCACTGTGATGGGCTGTTACAGTGGCCACATGATCAGGAGCTGGTCTGATTGGCTCCCAATCATTACTAGAGACCAGGAGCTGTCTTTGACAGCTTGGTGATTGAGCTGTAAGCATGCAGAGAGCACAGAAACCTCTGCTGCCTATTGATGCATATGTGCAGCATAAGGCTGTTAAAGCCCTACCTCTTTGCTGCTGCACATGCTGTAATTTTACAATTGAACTGTCCTGAATCCATGAGTTTTAAATCCCCAAGTCAACGTGGAGATGAATGGTGGACAGCTCACACTGTTTATTGGCCTTACTGGAGAAAATGATGGAAACTATTTTCAATAGGGTGAGATTGTAGAACTGTATTATATAAAATATTGTATATATAAAAATGTTAAAGCTGTTAAAGAACTGCTCCCAAAAGACTGCCCCACCTTTTTTATTACAAATAAAAAAAAAATACATAAAATAAAGATTAGCGTTACTAAAATCAGCAGCAGCAATGGTAAGAGCAAAGCCAACAGTCCCCAAAAATACAGTCCTCTCAAAGGAAATTGCCAATGTGTGATTGAAAACCAACAATACATACATTCAAAATATAGCAAGACCTAAAATTTTAGATATAAATTAATTCTAATCTCAGCACCCTCCTTATACCACAATTATAGCTGTGTTATCCCCTTCTAGGTATGCCTGTACAATTAACATACTTTACAACTGAATATTCAGAGTCCTGCATAATCTCAGAAGAGTCTGGTTTTCTTTAAGATGATGTATAGTTTGTGTTTAGCAGGGAGAAGACTGAAAATTTGTAAAGTTGCCTGTGTGATCTTACCCTTGGGGACTGTGATTAATGAGGCCACCTACTCTCAATGGACCTATAATGTTATTAACCAAGATATGACATATATATTATAAGCATGTATAAAGTTACTACAGTTGTCAAGGTTTTATCTGCTGTCTGTGCTTGAATGTGTGTGAGAATCCTGGTTGTTAAGCTTTCTTGATTAATGAGATCTAATTAAATCCATTTGCTACTGGCAGTGGCATCCTATTTTTAGAGGATCTGACCCCCAGCGAGTGTGTTACAGCAACAGTGAAGGGTTGGAAATAGTGTAGAGGTACTCTGTAGGGTATCAGAGTATGCTTTTATTATACATTTATGGAAATAAACTCACAAGTTTAACATCCCCTCCTTCCATTTCTGCTGCTGTACCAAAAAAGCTACTAAGACTCCACAAATACCTTTTTTTTCAGGGATGAACTGCATCTGGGTATCAGCAGCTTGCTACTTCCCAAATGATTCTGTGTCTGAGCTGAGACAGACAGTGACTCATACAGATCTGACCCTCAGAGATTCACAAGATAGCATCTAGGAAATGACAGGCCACTGGTGCCTTTCCCTCTCAACAGGAAGTACTTTAATGGTACTTGAGATCCTAGTTGTCTATGCTGCACAATACAATACAAACATTTTCCAGCACCCATGCCAACTGACCTGCTTAAAAAAAATAAATAAATAATTTGGTACTGTACCAACAAATTGCTTTAAAGCCTGCAAACAGCCAAAACCGTTGTTCTTAAAGTGCATCCTAAATAAAAAAAAAACACAACAGTGACATAACTTACAGCATGATGTGTCCCTGGTACTGATGTCTAAAGTGGAACTAAACTCTGCAATATTTACCTCCTTTCAATGTATTGATGTCCCTCGCCAGCCTCTTCTACCCAACGTCTTCCTGTGCCAGGCTGTGGCCGTTCTCATTGGCAGGATTATATCAGTCTTGCACAGGAGTGCAGTCACCCTGGCACACATATGATGTGCCAGAATATAGATTGATATGTCAATATATGCCAGTACACCAAGGATCCTTGATTTTGTCCAAACGGTTTTTATTAAAGGGTGATCACGTCATAGCATGGTGCAACGCTTCAGAGCCGCGCAGGGCCCCTTCGTCATCACATGCCTGACGAAGGGGTCATGCGCGGCTCTGAAATGTTGCACCATGCTATGATGTGATCACCCTTTAATAAAAACCGTTTCAACAAAATCAGGTATCCTTGGTGTGCTGGCGAATATTAACATGCTATACTAATACCAGTGACCAGATGGTTGTCGCTGCAGCACCCAATTCACTTTTGAGCGAGTTCCAGGAATGTGTGCGATGGGAATATGGACAATGGAGAATGTAGATTGAGCTGTGCTTGCCTGTGAGCAGGCAGGTTTCTTTTATTGCAGAAGAGAATATGCATGTCCATTCTGCAATAAAGACCCTGTCTGCTCCCAGTTTTCAAAAGTGGAACATTTGCTTTAAGAACAAAGATTTTGGTTGCATGCATTTGCTAATACATGTGAAAGCCACACTGTCTTGTTCAGGCTCCTCTGTGAAGTGTGGTCCCTAAGGCTAGGTTTACACTTGAGCTTCTTAAAACGTTTTTGAAACTTTCTTTATGTGCATTTGTACACTTGCTTTTCGGGTGTTTTCAGGCTGGAGCATTTTTGTTTTACCCAAAGGAATGCTAGTAACTAGGAAAAGGAGAAGCAAGAAATTGAATGAGAAACACGTTACATGTGTTTTCAGGCATCCTTCAGTCACTCTCATTGAAGTCTATGGGGACCAAAAATGTGTGACTTTGCCTCAAAGAAGCTCATGTACTTTTCGTCAAGCAACATGATGATCAAGTGTGAATGGGCAACATTGAATATAATAGGAATCTCGATATTTAGCATTGAAGCGTTTCAGAAAACACACTTTAAATCCCTCAAGTGTGAACAGGGCCTTAAGTCTAGGTCAACAGAGCTCCCATCTCGGTACATTTATAGCAATGAAAACACTAAGGATAGGTATGCCTGGAGGTAACCTATTTCACCTTAAATTGGTTGTAAACCCTCACATATACCCAGTGAAGTGAACAGCCTCAGATGAAACTAAGAGATTAAACAAATCCTCCTACATACATTTTACTTGTTTATCTGCAGTCTTCTCTTCCCTACACCCCTTCAAAAGTGCAGATTGTGTTAAAAATCGTTCCTCATCTGTCAGCAGCACAGAGGAGAGGGAAGAAAGACTGCAGTAACAGTGTGTGAGAGCTGATTGGACGAAAGGAAAACCACTCCCTTCCACACAGCAGAAGAACTGTGTTGTGAATAGACAAGCTCTGTTCTGAGCTCTCCCTCCTGACACAAAATTATCTCATGTGTCATGAAAATTTCTCAGAAGTGACTCATGCTGATAACAGAAGAATGAAGCACCAGAGAGAAACGACACTTAGAGATTTGGAGAGAGATAAGTAAAACACTGGCGATATGTGTGCTTTGCTCAAATTCCATGACTGAAGTTTACAACCATTTAAAGGTGCAAGCACACCTTAGACGTCCATGACAATTCAATGGCAGTTGAAGACTTCCAGAGTGTCTCTGCACCAAATCCAGCAAACAAAAATGACAACTGCTGCACCTTTAACCCTTTTGCCGCCAGAGCCATTTTGTTGTATGTGAAACACAATTAAAGCTCCAAAACTGTATACATTTTTTGAAAGCAAGGACCCTGACAGCTCATTCATTCAGAATTGAAATTGACAAGCTCCCTATGTGTTAGCATAGCGCAGGTGACAGGTTCTCTTTAGGGAGAAATCAGGGCTCCTTTAGACCCCTAATGTCACTCTTGTACTCTGTTGAAGCTGATCAAGAATAGACAGTGTACTGTAAAATATAGATCTTTGCTGGCTAGCTAGTGGCATTAACCACTTGCCGACAGCCCCATAGCAGATTTACTGCTACAAGGCAGCCGCGCTGTGCAGAACCACGGATATATCCGTGATTCTGCATTCCCGGGTTTTGGGCGCAAGTGGTTGCCACCGGCTCACAACCGCTGATCGTTTGGTACATTGACAGAATGCCAGTCTGGCAATGTAAACAAGACAGATTGTCATTCTGTCAGTACAGAAGACATGGATCCTGTGTTTCTGTAAAGCAGAAACACCAATCCATCCCTTCCTCTAGTAAAAACACCTCCCCCACTACACTGAAACATTAGGTTGGCACAAAGTTAACCCTTTGATCACCCCTCATGTTAACCCCTTCCCTGCCAATGTCATTAGTACAGTGACGGTGCATAATTTTAGCACTAGTCACTGTAAATATGCCACTGGTCCCCCCAAAAAATGTCAAAAGTGTCAGTTAGGTGTCCGATTTGTCCGCCACAATATCACAGTCCTGCTATAGGTCACTGATCGCCACCATTACTAGTAAAAATAAATAGATCAAAATATCCCATAGTTTGTAGACTCTATAACTTTTGCTCAAACCAATCAATATACACCAAAAATAGGTAACAGAATACATATGGGCCTAAATTGTTGAAGAAATTTGATTCTTTTACATTTTTTATGTGTTTTAGAGCAGAGAGTAAAAAATATTGTCTGTGTTTCAAAATTGTTGGTCGTTCTTTGTTTCTGGCGCAAACAATAAAAAACACAGAGGTAATCAACTACCACCAAAAGAAAGCTCTATTTGTGGGGAATAAAAGGACATAAATTTTATTTGGGTACAGTGTCGCACGATGGCACAATTGTCAGTTAAAGTAACGCAGTGCCGTATTGCAAAAATGGCCTGGTTAGGAAGAGGGGTAAACCTTCCGGAGGTGAAGTGCTTAATGCTGGGACATTTTTGAATTGTGTCTAGTTGTATAAGCTGATCTGATGACATCAATATTTCGAGTCTCTGACCCGAAATAGGTAAGCATATCAAGAAAGTCAGAGTTAAGACAAAAATCCTTATCTGCATATTTCTTGCATTCCAACTTACACACATTCCAATATAAACTGGGAATGCATCTGTGGTTCCAGGAACTGTGATTTGTCCAATGTAAAATATTCCATATACTCCTCTGTAATCCAACTATGCTTTTAGAGTTCTTCAAGTCCATTGGGACATGGGATCTGCTCATAAGTTGAATAAGAGCTTGTGTACACAGCTATTCAGATTTTCCTCTAATGCACATTTGTTGAATTAGAAGGATCTTAGAGCTCAATAGCATTCTCAGTATTATCTTTGCATATAAAGGACAGGTGAATCTAGTTACTTAAAACTCGACTCTGGGAAACTTGAAAATTGTTCCATTGCTCATTTAGGTCTAGAGGACTTGTTAAATAAGGTTTTGTTACCTGCTCCATTCTGCATTGCTAAGCTAGTCCTCTCAGTGTCTTCTCTATTACGCTCCAGCAGTCTAAGGTCCTGATGTCATCAAGATCAATTCAGAGTCCATAGTCCTGCTTTGGACATTTCTGAAAATCAGGTAAGTAAAAGCATTTTCATTTCCCATAGACTAAACAGGGAATTAGCCCTTGCAGTGTAGGCGCAACCCTACTGCAAGCGATAGTTTTCGAGATTTCCGGAGTTGGGCTTTACATCTTTAACCATGCCTGCACAGCATTCTGCCTTTCTAGACAGATGTTCTGTGCTGGTATCATTCATGGCATTTTTAGGATGTGTAGTTGGGTAGTTCTTAATTCTAGGTGACCTAGTTAGTTACTTTTACATCCTTCAGAGGTAATCACTCAACATGTATTATTCTAAAGTCAAAGTGTGATGTAAAGTTATGTCACTTGGGACTCAAGAGTTCTAACAAGCATGCAGAAGTCATTCTCAAATGTGGCTTGCTGGAGAATGGAGTGACTGAGCCAGGAGGAGTTATCATGGCAAACAATACACAAAAGAGCAGGCTTCTGTTGTACCATTTACATAGGATTAATCTGTATGCACCATTAGCAGGCATTGACATTGACAGGAGGGGAAATCGAGCCAGAAAAATGGCATTGGCATCAGTGCAGAGGGAAGTAGTTACAGCGGATCTTCACTCACATATCACATCATCCTAACTCTCTCGCCTCCCAATAGCACATTTGGATTTTTTTTTTGAAGGTAGCACATACCTTTTTCAGCAGGTACTCTTTCCTGGAGAAGGAATACCGGAGGCACACAGCTCAGGTTCCCCATCCTGCTTCTGGCTCTCCCAATGTAATGTGATCATACTCAGTGCTCCCTAAACATGCCTTAACCAGAGATCAGTCATCAGTTGTTCAATATATCCTGGCCATATTTTACATAAATCCATATAGGCGTTCATAAATGTATGCCAACAGTCTAGAAATGCTCTTTTGCTGGTATCTAAAATGAATTGATACCCATGTCTCAAAGCTGAGATTGTTGTGAGAATTGTACAATTTCAGTTGAGCGTCTGTTCACATTTTACCAATGCTAGCAGATTTACAGAAAGTCAGTGCCATTAAAGTGTATCTACATCCAAATGGTCTGGTTGTAATTTTTTGGAGAACCCCACACCACAAAAATATATGAGGTTCCCCTTAAAATTTGAACCAGACCCTTTTTTCAGGCATGCAACCTGGGTGGCCAGGAAAGGGAAGGAAGCACGCATGTGATCCCTCTCCCTGAACTAGACCAGGCAACATCTCTTTCAACATAGCGGGGGTATCTTGCAAGACGGGGGTGCAGCCAAGCCCCCCCCCCGCAAATCATCTTATCCCAATGCTTCAGAATCTCCTATTATATAATAAGGGAGCCCCCCCGCAGATATCCAGGTCTTCCCAGGGGAATGAGTACAGCGATAAATGAATACCTCTTACCCATTCCCATAAGAAGTTAAAGGTAAATAAATACATCCAACTGTGAAAAGCCCCTTAATAATAAATAAAATGTAAACAATTTCCCCCAAAGTAAATCCATTGCTAATCACACTGTCCAGGGATGTAAATATATTGTAAATCACCACCATCTGCCACCCAACAATATATTCCTGTTACATTCCAGTCACTAAACATATCGGTGGAAATCCTGGGTAACATAACTGACCAAATGTGGTCAATGACATAACCTGTGATGTAAAATGTAATGTAAACAGCCAGGGATTAACTAGCATGTTTGGCCCCAGGTCTGACCTGAACCTGAATCCCACCGTTAAGCATTATATAAAAAAAAGTTGTGTGCGTCTAGCAGTGATCACCGCAGGTAATATCTGGCTCTGCAGGCAGCCACGTATACTGTAGCTAACCACTCACAAGTGGCTAAAACTGCTGCAGTAATCAGCCGATTCCTGCCAATGTCATTCGCTGTCAGAAGAAGTTGACGCCAGATCAAATTCAAGAACTGACAATAGTTCCATTTTAAATGCATTTCAAGTAGAAGAAATGCTCAATTATATCTATTCTTAACCACTTGCTTACTGTGCACTTAAACCCCCACTTAAACCCCCATCCTGCCCAGGCCAATTTTCAACTTTCAGCACACACATACTTTGAATGACAATTGTGCGGTCATGCAACCCCTACCCAAATGAAATTTATATAATTTTTTCACACAAATAGAGCTTCCTTTTGGGGGTATTTATTCACTGCTGGGCTTTTTATTTTTTGCTATAAAAAAAAAAAACGAGAAAAGACCGAAAAGTTTGAAAAAAACAAACAGTTTCATGGTTTGTTATAACATTTTGAAAACAGGTAATTTTTCTTTTTCATTGATGTGTGCTGATGAGGCGGCACTGATGGGCACTAATAGGCTGCACTGATGGGCACTGATAGGCTGCACTGTTGGGCACTGAAGAGGCAGCACTGGTAGACACTGATAGGTTTCACTGATGGGCACTGATAGGTGGCACTGATGGGTGGCACTGATGGGCACTGATAGGCGACACTAAAGGGCACTGATAGATGGCACTGATGGTCACTGGTAGGTGGCACTGATAGGCAGTACTGATAGGTGGCACTGATGATGAAGCACTGATGGGCACTGATAGGTGGCGCTGGTGGGCATTGATAGGTGACATTGGTGGGCACTGGTAGGTGGCACTGATGGGCACTGATAAGCAACACTTATATGTACTGGTAAATGGCACTGGCAAGTGCACTGGTGGGCACTGCATAGCAGTAGTGGCTCTCTGTGATCGGGACTGATGTCCCTCTGACAGGAGCCGCTAACCGGCTTCTTTTTCTCCTCACACTGTCAGCGTGAGGGAAAAAAAGCCGACTACGATCTTCTGTTTACATCATGTGATCAGCTGTCATTGGCTGACAGCTGAGCACATGGTAAGGGGCCGGGTTTGGCCCCTTACTTCGATCTGTGATCAGCCAAGTCTCATTGACTTGCTGATCACAGAGCGCGCTGCGCACAGCCCACAGGTGGCATGCAGGTGGCGCATTCTCTGGGACATGGACACCCTCCCGGCAATTAAGGCCCATGCTGTAGCCGTCTTTCAGCTATAGCGTGGGCGGCAGGTGGTTAAAAATGTTCCCTCCCCTTACTTATCTTGCCTAACCTGTATAAAAAGGGTCTGCATACTTACTTTTTTATCCACTGTGGTTTGGTCATGTGATCCTCCAGCTCTGTGTAAAGCCTAGCACACACAGCCTGAATGTCGGGCAACATCAGCCCATTGAATAAAATCCAGCCGACATTCGGCTTGTGGGTATGGCAGCCGGTCCAACAGAAGCCAGCTGTTTGGCTGGCTTCTGTCAGACAAGCATACTGGAAAGCCAGCAGCTGACCAAAACCCAATCAGCGCTCTCAGCCAATGGCTGAGAGCGTTGTCCAGAGCGTTCTGGTGGAGGGGCTGCCCCCCCTGTCAGAGGACAATAGCACAGTAAGTGAGATTACTGTACTAATGTTGGATCGTTAGTACCTCGGCTCGGACCAGAGCTGACTTTTTTTTTCATTCAACCCACTGGGTTGAACGAAAAAAAAACTAGTGGTGTATACCAGGCTTTAGGGCTGGGTCACACTACTGCGAACCTGCAGATCGGATGTGATTCACACCGCACTGCAGCGTGAATCACATGCGATCTCTGTGCGATGCAAATTCAGCCATAGAGATAGTATGGCTGAATTTGCATCACAATCGGAGCAAACTCGCACAGGGCCCTTTTTCTCCAGAAGCAGTAGAATCGGATTGCATGGTCGTTCACACCATGCAATCCAATTCCTGTGCGAGTTTGCAGTTCGCACTGCAATTTGTGAACTGATTTGGGGGTGCCATTAGCTTTATATTGACACTCCCCGCAGTTTGCATATAGAAGTGTGAACTGCCGCCAGGAGACATGCGATGCGGGAATCCTCAGTGGATTTGCAGGGTCCCCGCATCGCAGCAGTACGAACCGGCCCTTAGGGAGCATTGACAATGGATCTGGATTCCAGGAGCTGTGGCGTCATATATCTGTGCTCCCTCCTCTCTTCTACAGCACCCACTCAAGAGCCTGAACTGTAGGATCATGTGACCAGACCGAAGTGGATTAAAAATAGGTAAGTATACAGACATTTTTTTATACAGGCAAGGCAGTATAGGTAGGAGGAGGGGAGAAGGAACATTTTTAAGAATAGTTATAGTTAGGCTTTTCTTTCACTTTAACCGCTTCACCCCCGAAAGGATTTCCCACTGTAGGACCAGAGCACTTTTTGCGATTCGGCACTGTGCCACTTTAACTGACAATTGCGCAGTCGTGCAGCGTTGTACCCAAACAAAATTTGCGTCCTTTTTTTCCAACAAATAGAGCATTCTTTTGGTGGTATTTGATCACCTCTGCATCATTTCTGATCAAACATCATCATTTCTATAAACAAAAATAGCGACAATTTTGCAAAAAAAAACCAATATTTCTTACTTTTTGCTAAAATACAAATCAGTTTTGGCCAATTTATATTCTTCCTCATATTTTTGGTAAAAAAAATTGGCGTTTATTGATTGGATTTCGCAAAAGTTGCCGCATTTACAAATCATGAGAATTCATTTCTGGCATTTTTACAATTTTTTTTTTACTAGTAATGGCGGCGATCTGCGATTTTTATCGGAACTGTGATATTGGGGCAGACATGTAGGACATTTTTTACACTTTTTTGGGACCAATGACATTTATACAGTGATCAAAAATTTAAATATCTACTGATTACTGTATAAACGTCATTGGCAGTGGAGGGGTTAACCTGCAGGGGGCAGGAAAGGGGTTAACTGTGTTCCCTAGGTGTGTCTAACTGTGAGGGGGCTGGGCTACCATGGGCATAAGAGATCTAACTGATCCCAGCGACAGGGATCAGTAGATCTCTTACATGCCCACTGACAGAGCGGGGAACCGACGTGTATACATCGGCGGTTCCCCGTTCTTTCCCTCTGGCAGGTAAGCGCAGCTCGCCGGTGGATATGGGGTCCACCCGAGCCGCGGGCACACTCCTCCAGAGTGCGGTGGGCATGAGAGCGTGCCGGCGGCGCGCTCCCGCCCGCTATCTGAGCCCACGTGGATCGCCGCTTATATACGGCTATTCGCGGAATAGAACCACTCTGCCGCCTTACATATATAGTACGCAGTTGGCAAGTGGTTAAGTATAGTTATAACTACATTCATGATTTTTTTTTTTATATATATCAGCCTGGTGTTTAGGTTTAACAGCTTGGTAGTAAACATAGAGGGGCCTTTTGGCAATTTTATCGAGGCTACAATGTAGCATTTGTTTTGATTCAGTAGAGTGTTCAGTAAATAACTCCTAATGCACTTGACAATGCTGCCAGATTCTCCAGCTGGATAATGCTGGCCAAGCTTCCATTACAGCGCCCTAACCCTTGTTTTCACCAGATTTCTTAATCCCTGTAAAAGCTTCAGAAAAATGCACTCATTCCCCAGCTTGCTTCATTGTGGCCTGTTAAGCAGTTTATGTAACAATTCTTGTATAATGAAAGGGCTATAGCTTTCTATTCATGGAGTGCTGGAGATGTGTCCCTCTGCAGAGCAAATCAGCCACATTCAAGTGAACAAGGATGAAAACTCAAGTGCATGAAAGCACATCCATTCAATAACGTCATTGTGGAAACAAATGGAAACTATGAATTGGTCATCACTGTCAGTGGTAAAAGAATAGAACAAAAAGATATCCCAAAGCCCAAATACAAGAATACAATAGAAAAACGAGTAATAGAGTGCGCATTATAAAGTTTGTCGGCATAAAATGTATTTTATATAACTTTTATCCAGTATGCATTGCATTACTTAGCATTTAGTGTTTAGCAGATTTAAAGAAAATGATATAAGAGTTTTGGGTCAATTTTAAATTTATTTAATAAGTTTATGTTTTTATGTTTTTAAACTGATGTTTATAGTTTTTACTGTTTATACAAAATCTTTATTACAATTAAAAATCTTTATTACACATAGGCATTTAGTACAAAGTACACTTATGACACTGGTGTTACAGACCATTATAGGTTTTTTTATAAAAGAGAAGACATTTGAAGTTGCTAGCCTTCAGATTTGTATTCTTCTATAGAGTTGAGCGAACCCGGACTGTAAAGTTCGGGTCCGTACCGAACTTTGGGGTGTCCGGGACCCGGACCCGGACCCGGACTTTTCAAAAAAAGTCCGGGTTCGGGTCCGGGCCTGAAAAAAACTTTTCAGGCCCAGGCCCAGGCCCAGGGCC
>BLSH010053092.1:490170-520125 GCA_018402905.1 Glandirana rugosa | reverse complement strand
TTTTAATTTATTTTCCCTATCCCCATTTATTTGTAGGGCACTTGCCCTAATTTGAAGATGATTTTAGAACAGTTATATGGCTTCTACCGTTAATTAATACTTTTCAGACACAGTTTGAAGATGAACCACATTCATCTCCATTTTTGCATTTTTTATGTTTTTATTTTTTTAAAAATATTTAAAGTTATTTCCCTGTCCCCATTTTTTTGTAGGGCGCTTGCCCTACCCTTACCCCCATTTTACTTCCTTTTGCAGCCCTCTGGGGCTTTCCAGGACTTTCCTACAGCCATTTTTGTGCCTAAAAGTTCGGGTCCCCATTGATTTCAATGGGGTTCGTTGTCCGTGCGATCGTTCGGGTTCCGTCCGGACCCGGACCCGGACTTTGTCCCGAAGTTCGGACGGACCAGCAGAACCCGAACTTCCAGGTGTTCGCTCAACTCTAATGAAGACATCAAAATCATTGTCTAACCATGCAAATCATTTAATTAAAACAACACAAAGAATAAAATAATCTGAGATCTTGAAACTGAAACGGCTTCTCCATCTGCTTTTATCAGTCATCAGTGATCCATTTAAAGAAGAAAGGTCTTAGCAGTATTGATTAATAATCTGGAAGGTCCAAGATTATCCAGGGGGGCTGTGTATACATCCGAATATGTCTGCCTGACTTGCATCTTTTATTGTACTTTAGAACATGCCAATTCATGGACTGAAGCAATGAAGAGCCTCCACCAGCAGATGAAACGGAATCAATAGATTATGCTAATGTTGCAGAGCTGGAAGCCTTCTATACATCCCACTCAAAGGTAAAAATCAATTTCTACCATATCAGATCGGCAACTGTGCACTTTTATACTGCATCGGCTTTTCAGCAATTCATTTCAAATATTATATTATATAGCCCTACTTATTCAAACACACAGCTGTCATATCTTGAAAATACCAATATGTGATTCACTTTTTATTTGTGAACATTACAAATTATACATTGAGACAAATCCTTGAGCATTTCGATTTAGTAGCCTGATTGCTAGTGTTTGTGAGCCTATAGAGAGGGCATTGAGTGCTTTAACATACACCATCTGCCCAAGTATATACTTCAAGTTAACATCAAAGAAGAGATATCCATCTCTCCTTTCATGGGAAGGAAATGAAAGAGTCTTTTATTTGGTATCCTTGTCAAACACCAAAAGATGTTTTGATGCATGCTAAATAATTCTTGATCTTATATCTGAATGTTTGCAGCTTTGTATTGAACCACAAAAAGATGGTTTGAGGAAAGACACTGTTTGTACAACTATAAAGCATCCAATATATAATGACAGTAAACATGTAAATTGCTTTTTTATTATTACCTTGTGTTGGTATTTGATATACAGAATTACTAAAAATAGTAAACTGTGGAAGTCATTTTAATTATTATGATCTTTGTCATAATTGACGTAAAGTAAATCAGTGAGAATACAAATTTGAAAATGCCATTGTTGGCTGTGTTTTACAGGTGTAGACTTGTAAAGTTTTGCAATGTTCAACTCTCTTCATTTGTATTCAATATTATTGGCTCTGATATATTGATTTTCTTAGGAAATAGAGCAGCCTTCCTCAACTTTTTTTTAGAAAGCTACAAATTATCATTAGCGTGAATATAGCTGCAGAAAGTTTTAAAGAAAACAATAAAGAATGTGGAATACCAAGAGCATTTGACTCCAACACAGACCATTTCTAACACCATCCTGCTCCACGTGGCAAAAAAAAACTGTAACTATAAAAATAACTTAAAATGAATATTAAAGACAGACTATAAAAATTGTAGTATTTCCTTACACCTAGATCCTTAGAAAATTGTCCCCATACATTGGTGGCCAGTAGAGAAATGCCCTGTTATATTGGTTGTCAGTGGGGAAGCCCACTGAGATATCCATCTCTCCTTTCATGGGAAGGAAATGAAAGATTCTTTTATTTGGTATCCTTGTAAAACACCAAAAGAAGTTTTGATGCATGCTAAATAATTCTTGATCTTATATCTGAATGTTTGCAGCTTTGTATTGAACCACAACAGATGGTTTGAGAAAAGACGCTGTTTGTAGAACTATAAAGCATCCAATATGTAATGCCTGTAAACATGTAAATTGCTTTTTTTTTGTTACCTTGTGTTTGAATTTGATATACCGTACAGAATTTCTAAAAACAGGAAACTGTGGAAGTAATTTTATTTATTATGATGTTTGTCATGATTGACGTAAAGTAAATCAGTGAGAATACAAATTTGAAAAATGCCATTGTTGGCTGTGTTGTAGGCTTGTAAAGTCTTGCAAGGCTCAGCTCTCTGCATTTGTATTCAATATTATTGGCTCTGATAGATTGATTTTCTTAGGAAATAGAGCAGCCTTTCTCAACTTTTTTTAGCATTCTGCAAATTATCATAAGCTTGAACATAGCTGCAGAAAGTTTTAAAGAAATCATTAAAGAATGTGGAATACCAAGAGCATTTGACTCCAACACAGACCTTTTTTTATCACCCTCCTGCTCCACATTGTAAAAATGTTTTCTGTAATAATAATAAAATAAAATGAATAATATTCAACACAGAAAATTAAAAACTGTAGTATTTTCTTACACCTAGGTCCTTAGAAAATCGTCCCCACACTTTGGTGGCCAGTAGAGAAATGTCCTGTTATGTTAGAGGTCAGTGGGAAGCCCCCACTGAATTGGAGATTAGTGGAAAATGTCTTTTATGTTATTCATTGTAATGCTCCCTTCCATTGCTGCTCAGGTGTGAATAAGTAGAAGGTACCCCTTGCACTGGATTTCAGTGGAAAAGTATGCCCCTTAGGGCTGTAGGTGAGAGATCAATCTTCCACTGCTCAAGGAACCCCCTATCATCTTGAGGCTAGGAAACCCTGTTTGAAAAAGGCTGGAGTAGAGAATGCTCAATTAGTGAATGAAGTCAAATACCCAATCAAATGCAAAGGAAGTTTAAAAAAAAAAGGATTTTTGTTTGCATATGATTGGACGGTTCAACCGAACACAGCTTCATCCTATTCACTAAGCTAAAACATTCTTCACTATTTAGTTTATCAATCCCAATTTATAGTTAGGCCAGAATCAGGATAGGAGACTGAAAACTTGCACTTTTGAAAATAAATCATCAATTTCCCTTTAAGTTGTCCTATTAGCATTTGCTAAAAATGCTGTGCCTCTCCCACTGAAGAACAGTTTTCCGATCATAAGACAAATGTGTATATCAATTTCAAACTTAAAGTGTTTGTTACCCAAAAAATAATGGATCCTGTACCATTAAAGCATGTTATACAGCACAGTGCTTGTGCTGTGTAATTTGGTCACCTGTATCATCTGAAATACCTGGCTGATCCTGCCTGGTGCTGCCCTCCCCCCTATAAACTGAGCACGGTTTATCATGGCTGCTGAGCCCTGACATTGTGGTCAGTTTACATCCGCAGCTCTCCTCTCTGCTCTCCCCCGTCCACTCCCTGCCTCTCATCTCTGTGTCAGGGCCCACCCCCCTCCTGCTGCTGAAATAACTTAGCATTATGGAGACAGGGGATTGCCTGATAATCACTAAGTGTCCTGTATAGGTGCCTTATTAAAAAAATGCTATGCTATTCCTTATTTGCTAATGCCGCTCGGCGCTCACGTGACCAGCCCATCTCCTCCCCTCCTCCCGACTGACATCAGTGGGGGATTCTCGGCCCCTCCCACTCTAGCTGTCAGATCGGGAGAGCCGGCCGGTCACGTGAGTGCCGAGCAGCGCTAGCAAATAAGTTATAGTACAGCACTTTTTTAACCACTTGCCGACCAGCATCTGAAGTGGCTCGATATCGCATATGACGGCGGCTGCGAGATCCCACACTGTGAGCGCGCGCACACCGCTGGAGGCACGCTCGCACGCTCACTGTGTTCCGGGGGGGCCAGGGAGTGGGTAGGGTGGACTTGATCGCCGCCGGCTACCCACGATGGTTCCCCCGCAGTGAAAGAACAGAGGTCCGTGTAAGTAAACACGGATCTCCGTTCTCATAGAGGGGGAAGGGCTGTGATCACAGGCTTCCTGTATATGGAAGCCGTGATCACTCCTCTCCCCCTGCCAGCCCAGCCCCCAAACAGTTAGAACACTCCCAGGGAACACAGTTAACCCTTAGAGTGCCTCCTCCAGGTTAACCCCTTCACTGCCAATGGCATTTACACAGTAATCAGTGCATTTTCATAGCACTGATCGCTGTATAAATGCCAATGGTCCCAAAAAAGTGTCAAAATGGTCCGGCATGTCCGCCACAATATCGCAGTCCCGCTAAAAATTGCAGATCGCCGCCATTACTAATAAAAAAAAATTAAAACCCCATAAATTAATTCTCATCATCCGTAAACGTGGCAACTTTTGCGCAAACCAATCAATAAATGCCTATTAAGATTTTTTTTACCAAAAATATGAGGAAGAATATAAATCGGACAAAACCGATGAAAAAAATGTTTTTTTTATTTATTTTTTTTGTATTTGTATTTCAGCAATAAGTAAGAAATTTGTTTTTTATTTTGCAAAATTGTCGCTCTTCTTTTGTTTATAGCGGTGATCAGAAATGACGCAAAGGGGATCAAATACCACCAAAAGAAAGCTCTATTTGTGGGAAAAAAAGGATGCAAATTTAGTTTGGGTACAACATCGCACGACCGCGCAATTGTCAGTTAAAGCGACGCAGTGCCGAATCGCAAAAAGTGCTCTGGTCCTAAAGTGTGAAATCCTTCCGGGGCTGAAGTGGTTAATAAGGCACCTATACAGGACACTTAGCTTTATGGAAGACACGATTGCCTGATAAATACTAAGTGGGTTTACAACCACTTTAATAGGACATAATATGTTGATATTGGAAGTAAAAGCTTTTTGTGTGTGTGTGTGTGTGTGTGTTTTCTTAGTGTTTATAGTAGCTGTCTGTGTCCCTATTGGGGGATTCAGCCCCAATTTATACTGGTCAGCATTTTCTTACCATTGTCAACTAGAAGGAAAGTGAGGGAAAGTCAAAAATGTTAGAGTTGTCCCTTAAACAAGAGGTAAGGGGAAATCTTCACATGGGGACGCCAGTTCTGGGGACAACTTTCTAAGAGGGGAATTCTCCTCACTAAATGAAATTTTCTGTATCTTCCTGTTTGGTCTTTGTAACAGGAAGTGCACAGAAATTTCCCCAATTCACATAGATTTACACAGATGGCAAAACAGACTGATGGGGCTTTATATTCTTCTCTATAAGGGTTTTGGCTAGACAGACACTTAAAATGTTTTAAAAAATGCACACTATAAGGGCTCAGTCACCCAAAGTAGGGGGAATTCCCCTCTTAGACAGCTGTTACATAAACAACAGGTGTCCCAGTGAAAAAATTGTAATCACTTCTTGTTCTGATGAAAACTCCCCAAAGGGGACAAAGATATCAACGACAAAAAAACTACAGAGGGTCTAACCCTTCTCCACTCTATTCAAAACAAAAAATAATGCCTTTACACTTTAATGATTGGTGGCGAAAACGTATTGCACTTAATACCCTAGTATTGCTATATGCACTTAGGTGCATATACTCCTCCCATGCTGGAAAATAGTCTGTGACTAAACACTATTGAATAAAACCAAAACAATGAAATTGTTTAAAACACAAAGCTTGACGTTTTCATTTTTTCCTATATTGTTAAAGGGCTGTTCATATAATATATGCATCTCCCTGGTTTCTGTAAAGAGAATCTGTCAAAACTGCTGAGATCTGTCTGAAAAGCATTGTCAATCATCCAATGGCAGCCATCACGGTCAAACCCTGGGCTCATTCTTGCATTCTGTTCTATATCACATTTGGCCCATCCAGATGTTCAGTATTCATGATGAACTTTGGAAGAACTAATGGATTAAAAGAAGTTGATGTCTGGGCTTATAAACAGCAATCCCGAATACATATCCTGATTATCTAACAGCCTTCTTCACCCTCCCCATGTTACCTATACCTCCTTGACAGAAGTCACCCAGCATAGCCACCAAGTTAGCTGGTTACCTGTTGATCTAAGGTATGTACATAGGAACATGGAGAGGGCAAAGTGGGCTATTAGGCTTATGTTAGGTAAAGCTGAACGCTAGACAAATGGATAAATGCACAAAAAAAGAAATCAGCCACCACATCTTAGAATTGGTCAACTGCAATAGAAAACAGGTTTGTTTTGGGGTTTAATAACACCTTACATTTAAACTCTTTTAAATGCAAACAGTGTAAGTACCTGAAGTTGACTTGGTATCAGTCCATAACATTAGAGGTAAATTGTTTGATTGGTTCTGTAACTCAAAAAGCATTCTTAGTCATGCTTAGACGGAGGCAGGATAGGCTTCTCTGAAGAGAAGTTTTTATGGATTGCCTAAAAGTGGATAGAGTAGGAGACAAATTGGGGTAGGGAATTACATGGGATAGGAGAGACTCGGGGGAAGTCCTGAAGGCAAGTATGGGAGGAAGGTGACAAGGAAACTAGAGAGTAGGAGGTTTTGGGAGGAACGAAGAGAATGATTTGGTTCGTATTTTGAGACCTGGTTAGTGGTGTAGCTGGGGCCAAGTTGTGGGTGGCTTTTTTAAGTTGTTGTTAGTATTTTGTAACCAGGGAGTGCATTAGGGGCTTTTTGGTGTCATTGGTTAGAAAGGGGTGTATTTTGTAGATGTTGCGGAGGTTGAGGCGCAAGCTTTGGAAAGTGATTTTGATGTGGGGCTGAATGGAGTCCAGGATTACACCTAGGACCCTGGCATGCAGGGGATTGGTTGATGGTTGTGCCATTGATCTTGACAGAGAGATCAAGGAAAGAGGCACATGGGGGGCAAATATTATGAGCTCAGTTTTGGACACATTGAGTTTGAGGAAGTGGTGTGACATCCAGACTGATATGTCGGTCAGTAAATTAGTAATGCGTGAGAGACCGATGTTGTGTGCTGTGGGGTAGAGAGATATATTTTGGTGTCATCAGCATAGAAATGACTTTGAAAGCCATGGGAGGCTATCAGCTGATTCAGGTAGGAGAGTTAAATTGAGAATAGGAGAGAATCAAGAACAGAACCTTAGGGAACCCCGACAAAGAAATAAAAAGGAGAGGAGGAAGTAAAATTGTAAGTGACACTGAAGGTGTGGTGGGATAGGTAGGTTGAGAGCCAATACAGAGCAAAGTCATGGAGACCAAAAAAGTAAGGTTTTTTGATGAGGGGGAAGTCAAATGCAGACGAAAGGTCAAGAAGTTAGAATACAAAACAGTGTCCATTGGGTCTTGATGTTAGTAAATCATATTAGTCTAGATGGCTTTTTAGTAAAATAAATCACTGACATAGGAATTCATATGCTACTCCATCAAGATATGAAAGCAGAAAAGTGTAGAATGAATAGATAAATCATCTTAAATAAACAATTAGATGAATATGGTTCCTATCTTCAAAACTCCATCTGCATTATAATTCAAGCTATGCTTGGAAACCAAACTAGGTCTATTGTCCCTCTAAGAATGGTTTTCCAGAACAGAATGTGAATATTAGCAATTTGGCGCAATTTTATTAACTAATCTCTTAAAGTGAGCATGGGCATCACTCTACAACATTAAAATAATAAAATAAAAGTCTCAGAGTAGTCACCACAATACACCTGTTATTACTTTTATTACCAAGAAAAGCTTGTTCTGTGCCTCTCTCTGTTTTAGTTTCACTCGTGTCTAACACTCCCTATCTTAATTTTCAAGCCTTGAGAACTGCCATTTCACTGTTCAAAATAGACGGATTTAGTGGCAATTGAATAGAAATTATTAGACAGAAAGAAGCCTGATAGAGAAGCTTAGCCATGAAGTCAGGGAAAATCAGACACTGGTAGCAAACTGAAACCAGGTGGATACAGAAGAAACCTTTCTTGTACTAAAAGTAATAGCAAGCATCTTGTTCTGAGTGCTTTAAAGATTACATTTGAGCATATTTTAGCCTATATGTACCAATGATTTCCTTGTGAAAGTAGTTCCAGAGTATTAGAGCTAAGAAGTTTAAATTAATGTTACAAGGGTGTCAACTGGGCTGGGTGAATAGAATTCTTAAAAAAAAAATAGGTGTTTGGTAAATGCCGGGTATTTGTACCACCTGACTGTTTCTTATACTGCATGTTTGTTAGCCTCTCCTTGGTGAGTAGTGATGAGCTTAGGTTCATACTTGGGTTCTTTCCAACCCCAAGATAATCCGTACCCAGAAGTTAGCTGTGATCTGCAGGTGGGAGATTCCCTGCACCACATCTGATGTACAGGTAGGGCGGACATGCTGGTGACATCATTGACCTAATAATAGCACATGGTTACATTAGATCAATGTTATTGACCCCTGCATCTTTGCATATGTGCAGCCACTTGGTGGGAAATCTCCCACTAGCAACTCATGAGCTCATTAATTATAGCTAACATCCGGGTTTGGACCAAACCCAAATACACCCCTATTGGTGAGCTCTCTATGTCTAAATTCCTGGATTGGAACACCCGATGGGACATGCTGAGAGCTTTTCCCTTTAGACCTCTTGCACACTGCAGATTGAAAAAGTACAGCATTTTTTTTACTCATTTACACACAGACACATAAATAAGCACTGCGTATTCATGAGTGAAAAAAAAAAAGAACAAATCTGCATTACAGGTCAGTATTTTGTGCCTGTACACACAAATGCATGCAAATATGTGCAAATGGGAACATATGAGCATAAATATTTTGAATATTCATAAATGAGGAAAACATGCAATCATCACATTACTCATAAAAAGCCACCACCACAGGCTAATTTTGGTTTACAAGATAAGTGCAGTGAAAGAAAAGTAAAAAAACACGAAAAAAAAAAAAACAGGACAGAAATTATAGAGGGCAACCATTATAGATGCGTATGAGCGACCTAATTTGTCATAGAATCCTGCCTATTACCAAGATCCAAAGGTGGCATCTCATACTTTTTTGAATTTAGCAGCACACCCCCTCTATTGGAAAATAACAAACTCTAAGCGTATCCTATGGCCCATATGATTAACCCATTCTTAATGAGTTGATGGTTGTTCAGATTTCCAATATTGTAATATAAGCTTCCTGGCTTGGAATAGGGCTCTAGAGATAGCTGTTTTTGTATGGTCAGTTAGCTCAGCCTTTCTCAACCAGTGTGCCATGGCACACAAGGGTGCCGCCAGAGGTCCTCAGGTGTGTGGCGGGATCAGGGGAGAGAAGGGCTGTCAGATGACCCCGATCTCCCGATCCCCTTCCGAACTGTACATTGGCCCTGTGAGGGAGCTCCGTCAGTTTTAGCAAATTGAAACTAAAGAGAAGGGGAGTGTGTTGTGCTCTCTGATCCCCCCTACAATGCAGTACCCGGCTGTGTGAAGGAAAGGTATTGAACTAGAACTTTTAAAAGGGCTTTATACATGTGTGTGCATGTGTGTACGTTTGAGTACGTGTGTGTGTGTGTGTGTGTATATGTATGTGTGTACATGTGTGTGTGTGTGTATGTATGTGTGTACATGTTTGTGTACATGTGTGTGCACGTGTGTGTGTACATGTTTGTGTACATGTGTATGTACATGTACATGTATGTGTGTGTATGTATGCGTGTACATTTGTGTACGTGTGTGTATATGTATGGGTGTACATGTTTGTGTGTGTGTATGTATGTGTGCACATGTTTGTGTACATGTGTGTGTATGCATGTGTGTACATGTTTGTGTACATGTGTGTGCACGTGTGTGTGTACATGTTTGTGCACATGTGTGCGTACATGTGTATATGTGTGTGTACATGTACATGTATGTGTATGCATGCGTGTACGTTTGTGTATGTGTGTGTGTATATGTATGGGTGTACATATTTGTGTGTGTGTGTGTATGTATGTGTGTACATGTTTGTGTACGTGTGTGTGTGTGTGTATGTATGTATGTACATGTTTGTGTACATGTGTGTGCATGTGTGTGTGTGTGTGTGTACATGTTTGTGCACATGTGTGTGTACATGTGTATATGTGTGTGTATGTATGGGTGTACATGTTTGTGTACATGTGTGTGTACATGTGTGTGTACATGTGCGTGTGTGTGTGTGTACATGTGTGTGTGTGTGTGTGTACATGTGTGTGTGTGTATGTGTGTACGTTTGTGTACGTGTATGTTAATAACACACACAGGGAACACAGTTTACCCTTAGAGCGCCCCCTGCAGGTTAACCCCTTTCCTGCCAGTGACATTTACACAGTAATCAGTGCATTTTCATAGCACTGATCACTGTTTAAATGCCAATGGTCTCAAAAAAGTGTAAAATGGTCCGACATGTCCGCCGCAATATCGCAGTCCCACTAAAAATTGCAGATCGCTGCCATTACTAGTAAAAAATAAAAAATAAATAAAAACCCTATAAATTACTTCTCATCATTCGTAAACGACGCAACTTTTGCACAAACCAGTCAATATACGCCTATTGCAATTTTTTTTTACCAAAAATATGAGGAAGAATATAAATCGGCCAAAACCGATGAAAAAATTGTTTTTTTTTTATTTTTTTTTGGATATGTATTATAGCAAAAAGTAAGAAATATTGTTTTTTTTTTTTGCAAAATTGTCGCTGTTTTTTTGTTAATAGTGGTGATCAGAAGTGACGCAGAGGTGATCAAATACCACTAAAAGAAATCTGTATTTGTGGGAAAAAAAGGACGCAAATTTTGTTTGGGCACAAAGTTGCACGACCGCGCAATTGTCAATTAAAGCGACGCAGTGCAGAATCGGTCTAGTGCTCTGGTCCTAAAGGGGGAAATCCTTCCGAGGCTGAAGTGGTTAAAGTGTTACTAAACCCAACGTGTTTTTGAACAGGAGGACAGAAATGTCCAATTACTGGCCAAGTTAGCCTAGCAAGACAGACCACTTACACTTATTTCGGAAATTATGACTTCAGAGGGTGAAACAGTGACCTCTCCCTCAGATATACTAGACACTTTTCATAAGTTTTATGAGACCTTATATGCCTCGGGTTTGCCTTCTAATTTCTCATCGAACAACTTGCAGGATCTTTTGGATCCACTGGTGCTGGGATGGTTGTCAGACAGAGAAAGGGAGGAGTTGGTACAACCCTTCACGGCTCTGGAGGTACTCAATGCGATTCAATCCTTCCCCTCTGGTAGGGTGCCGAGTCCGGATGGGCTCCCCATTGATTTTTACAAGACACATGGTAAACTAGTGGCACCACTCTTGGCCTCTCTGTACACTCGGTGTCTTTCAGAGGGGAATTTACCGGCGTCTATGTTTCATGCTTATGTGACCTTAATATACAAGCCCCCTAAAGATCCCAGATCCTGTGCTTCATACAGGCCCATTGTGTTACTGAATAATGACTTTAAAATCCTCACTAAACTACTTGCGCTTCGATTGTATCCCATGCTGTCTTCAGTTATAGCTATTGAACCAGTGGCTGAGGCACTCCGCACCTCTGCACTCCTCAAGGGTCTTCGTGTTGGCTCGCTGGAGGAGAGGGTTGCTCTGTACACTGATGATATGCTACTTTTTCTTAATGATGCCGGCCCATTGTTACAGGGAGCTTTTCAAGTTTTGAATTCCTTTGCCAAGGTCACCGGGCTCAAAGTCAATTGGTCTAAGTCTCTACTATTCCCAATTGATCAGGCCGCTAGGACTACAGCCCCCTCAGATGTCCCTTTGCAATGGGTGGACTACTTTAAGTACGTGGGAGTCTTGATCTCCTCAAGAACGACTGATTTCCTCCACCATAATCTACTTCCAGTTCTACAAGACATGAAGCATAAACTGAAGGCATGGGAAAATCTCCCCTTGTCCCTCCTGGGTTGCATCAATTTAATTAAAATGAAACTTATCCCTAAGCTTACATACCTTTTTAGGCACTCCCCACAGTGGATACCTAAATCCTTCTTCAATAAGCTGAATCAGCTATTCTCATCCTTCCTTTGGGGCCCAAAATCACCTACGTACAAATTGAGTACCCTGGTTGGACCGTGCTTACAAAAGGGGGGTGGCTTTTCCTGATTGCTACAAATACTTTTTGGCAACCCAATTGGTGTCATTAACTTGGTGGCTAAACCCAGATCTCTTTAACTCAGCCACAAGTTTGGAGGCTGCAGTGGTGGGATCTCTGGAAGTCCTTACATTTCTGGTTTACACGGGACCCAAGGCACCTTACAGCCTAACCCCCTCCATGCTTATTACATTGCAGGCTTGGAGGGCTGGATTGAAGTTTGAGTAATATGTAAATATTGCGGTTTCTCCTGATTACCCCTACCCTACTGCATTTCTACTCGACCCCCATACATGGACCAAGTAAAGTGTTAAATGAATCTCACTGGTAGTAACAAACGTAACTCTCAGTTCCTTGTCACAATTTTTATCCTTATTTAATGTTCCCACATATTATTTTTTTAGACATATGTAACTCTCCCATGGTTTTGCTGCACATTTTCCACAGTCCCCTTGCATGGTAGTTCAGTCGGGGTTGGAACGAGTGCTCCACATGGTCTGTGCTGAGAAACTGGCCTCCCACCTTTAATCCCATCTCATCTATGCATCCCTGCCACCTCTGGAGAAGCTCAGGGCTCGTTGGCAACGTGATATCCCCAAATTAGACAATGACGATTGGGATGATGTTTGGGACTTCCCCTTTTAATCTTTTACCTCTATATGTGACCGCATAATGCAATTTAAAGTAGTGCACAGAGAATACTTTACTCCCCATAGGCTACATTTAATGAATACAGAGGTCTCACCAGAATGCTGGGCTCCTCACTGGGAGACTTCTCACACATGTTTTGGCAATGCCATTGGATTAAGAAGTACTGGGGGGAAGTTTTGGCTTTAATTGAAGTAGTTGCAACCACCCCTATTCAACCCTCTATGCAGATTTTTCTGTTGGGGCTGGTAAAGACTCTGGTGCCGACTGTTGCTAAGAGAACATTGATAGGAACACTTCTTTTTTATGCTAGGAAAAATATTGCAATGCAGTGGAAGAAATCCCCCCACCATGCCTATCTCAGTGGAAACGGTTAGTTAATAACTGTCTTCCTATGTATAAGGATACCTACTTTAACAGGGGACCCCCCTGGGATGCCAACATGGCTGGAAGAACCTTCCACAGCCTGAGTTGCACAGAGGGTCACGTCATTCTGCCTATTACCCGTCTCAAGTCAATTATTACATGTTATAGTTGTGGGCTAACTGTTTAGATTGGCTAGGTACAAATAGGAGGACATCAAGATTTGTTCAAGTAAGTGGCACCAATGTTCAGAAGACTGTAGCCGGACTTACCATATCCCTATCCTGTCATATTTCTCCTCTTTGAGGCTGTGTCCTCACACTGATTGATATTTTGTTTTGTTATTCTTTTATTTTTTGATGCTGTTGTATGCACTTTATATAAATGCAATAAAAAGATTTTTTTTTTTTTAAAGTGTTACTTAACCCAGTAATATGAAAATAGTTCCCCTGCCTGCCTTCTTTTTACATTGAAATACTGACACTATATACCTTTTTGACTGATCTGTATAACACCGCGTCCTGATAACCTACACGGTTTCTCCGGTGCTGAGTTTTCAGGTAGGAGGAGATTTCCACTACAGCTTGTATACACGCTCACATGTGTGATGTTACTTTCATGTGACCTGAACAGTCCAAGTGAAACAGGAAATGTTCTCTCCAGCAATAGACACTAAACTGAGCATGTGCGGGATGGCTACCCTCACTGTATTATATAGCCTTGCCAAGATAGACAGGAGGGGAAGGATCTGTCCATATAGTGTCAAAGAGTCTTTTTACACAATGCAGAGGATTAACCCCTTAAGTTCCACCGTGAGTATAACAAGCATGCTATGCAACATATACAGAATGATTTTACTGTTGTGGGTTTAGTATCACTTTAAGAACTATATTTGTCTTTTTCTGTTTAGAGCTGACACATGATTTGTCAAAGAAAAATAGCTCCATGTTGTACTTTCCAGCTACCAGAATTCCCCTATGCATTAACAGTCTCTCAGAAAATATTACATTATCAAAGCCTATCAAGTAAACTGTGTGAGGTCAGCTGTGAATTACAAGGGCATGAAGAGATGTAGTCATTTTCTATGCTCAGAAGTGGCAGTGAAGTGCCATAGAAAATCTTAAGGTGAATGATGGAGACTCAGAGGGGGCAAGATCCAATTGTATCCCATTATAATTGTCAGACATTGGCCCAAAGCATAATGAGCTATCCTGATAAATGGAGGAAGAAAGTTGCCATGTTTCATGCTACAGTTTCTGTCTTGCTCAACACTGTCTATGGTCATTTTTATTGCCCATTTGTTTTGCTGTTATAAACTGCACTTTGCTGTCCTTGTTCCATGATATAGAATTGATATAAAATCAAGAGCAAAGTGGGTCACTCTGGGTAATTCATGTATAATCTTCAATTTCTATAGCTGCAAGTTTTTTTCTTTTCCTTTTTTTTTTGAGCTGTAATTGTATAATACTCTATTTTTATTAGTAACCTATTCAAAAAGTAGACCTTTAAAGTTGGAGTACACTTCCATCTCTTACTTTTACCTATAGGTAAGCCTATAATAAGGCTTACCTATAGGTAGTGTAAATATCTCCTAAACAAGAACCGTTTAAGGAGATATTTAGTGTACATGCAGCCAGTGACATCACTGATACATGCACTCTGAAGGAACGCCCACCCGTGCCGTTGCCCCGTGCCGCTGCCCTGTACCATGAACGGGCACGGGAGTGACTTCATCACAGCTCCGGCCAGTCACAGAGTCGAAGTCCGTTAACTCGGAAGCAAGACGGCAGAAGATGGGAGCGCCTGCAGCGCTGACATCTTGGTGCGGGAGGGCTTCGTTTCAAGGTAGGTTTAACATATTGTGCTAGTATGCGTTGCATACTAGCACATTATGATATTACCTTACAGGTACAGAAAAAAAAAATTCCGTGGTTTACAAACCGCTTTTAGACCCCCTTTCACACCAAGGCGTTTTTCAGGTGCTTTTGCGCTAAAAATAGCGATAGAAAATCGCCTGAAAAACTCCCCCCAATACACCCCAGTGTGAAAGCCCCAGTGCTTTCACACTGGGGCGGTGCGCTTGCGGGACGGTAAAAAAACTCCTGTAAGCCGCATCTTTTGCAGCGGTGTGGGAGCGGTGTATTCACTGCTCCTATACCACCCCTGCCCATTGAAAACAATGGGGCATCGCTCCCAAAGCGCCACTAACCGGCACTTTTAACCCCTGTTTAACCCCTTGTTGGGGGAGTTAAAAGCGCACCGCCGCCGCCCGAGTAGCGGCGCCATAGCACTGCTAAAATGAGTGGTAAAGCGACGCAAATTAGCGGCGTTTTACCGCTAACGCTCGGGCGGCCCCGGTCTGAAAGGGGTCTGAATGCTTTTAAAAATGTGAACTCGCTACAAATGTAACAAAAAGGTTTCGTATTTCATATTTACCGGGCACTCCTAAAGGATGAATCCACTAAAAAGTATGGAAAGACTGTTTGGTTTTCTTCACTAAACCTCTTGCTTAGCTTTGTCTTCAACCACTTAAGGACCGGAAGGATTTACCCCCTTCCTGACCAGGCCCTTTTTTAGCGATATGGCACTGCGTCACTTTAACCGACAATTGTGCGGGTGTGCGACGCTGTACCCAAACAAAATTGACGCCCCTTTTTCCCCACAAATAGAGCTTTCTTTTGGTGGTATTTTATCCCCTCTGCAGTTTTTATTTTTTTGTGCTATAAACATAAAAAGAGCAACAATTTTGAAAATAAAAATATTTTTCACTTTCTGTTATAATACATATCCAAAAAAAAAATATATAAAAAAACGAATGTATTCATAAGTTTAGGCCGATATATATTCTTCTACATATTTTTGGTAAAAAAAAAAATGCAATAGGCGTATATTGATTGGTTTGCGAAAAAGTTGTCGCATTTACAAACTACGGGATAGATTTATGGACTTTTATTTATTTATTTATTTTTTACTGGTAATGGCGGTGATCTGCGATTTTTAGCAGGACTGCGTCATTGACAAATCTGACCCCAAATGACACTTCTTGGGGACCAGTGACATTATTACATTAATCAGTGCTATGAAAATACATGACACTGGCAGGGAAGAGGTTAACACTAGGGGGCAATCAAGGGGTTAAGTGTGTTCCCTGGGTGTGTTCTAACTGTAGGGGAGGTGGGCTGGCAGGAACATGACAGAGATTGCTGTTCCTGATCACTGGGAACAGAAGTTCTCTGCCATGTCATCTGGCAGAACAGGGATCTGCCTTGTTTATATAGGCAAATCCCCGTTCTGCCTCTGTACACCGCGATTGCGGGTCGCCGGCAGACATCGAGTCCACTGGATCTGCGGGCTATCTCTCATACACAGACTGCTGTACAGCTACGGAGATTTTCACAGGAGAGCCGACCTGCTGCCGTATAACGACGGCGGCTGGTCGGCAAGTGGTTAAAGTGGCTCTAGGATCAGATATAATGATTAATGTTAAGTGGATTTACGTTAAAGTTGAATTATTGGACCACATTAAAAAAAATGTGCTGCAGCACTAAGTTTAAAATTCACTGTGTGAATGGGGTAGCATTCATATAGCCATTACAAATAATTAGGGATGAACACCCCCCGGTTCGGTTTGCACCAGAACATTCGAACAGGCAAAAGATTTGTGCGAACATTCAAACACTGTTAAAGTCTATGGGAACCGAACATGAAAAATCAAAAGTGTTCATTTTAAAGGTTTATATGCAAGTTTATTGCCCTAAAAAGTGTATGGGGACCCGGGTCCTGCCCTAGGGGACATGTATCAATGAAAAAAAAAATTTAAATCAATCGTTTTTTCAGGAGCAGTGATTTTAATAATGCTTAGGCCCCATACACACGGACATATTAAATAAATTAGCTGTAACGTTGGGCCCGACTTCAGGGAAAAACTGCGTCAAAAACGCGATTTCGTTGGCGTTTTGCATCGGCGTTAATGCGTGTTAATGGGCGTCAATAGGCATTTTGTTTAAAAGAACATTCCTCTGCTATTTTTTAACCTGAAAACGCTGGTGCTAAAAACGATACGGCGTTAATGTGCGTTAGTGAGCGTTTTGCCGGCTCAGCGTCAAAGCGCCATAACGCTATAGCCTCGGAACGCGATGGCCGTGGGTTCTGTTTTCAGCTCACTAACGCCGACGCTATTTACAGCTCAAAAACGTCAGCGTTTTTATTGGGCGATTGAATAGAATGGGGAGCTGCAAAAAAACGCTCAAAAACGCGGTGGTAAAAAACGTCTGTGTGTATGAGGGCTTAAAGTGAAACAATACAAATTAAATATTCCTTTAAATAATGAGCCTGGGGGGTCCCCTTAGTCTGCCTGTAAAAGGGCGCACCTCTGTGATGTTTAGAACATAGCCAGAGCAAAATTACATTTGTGAAGGAAAAATTGTAATTTATTATCGCGGCTGTAATGTATTGCCGGCTCCCAGCAATATACAGAAAAATCACTGAAAAAAATTGCGTGGGGTTCCCCCCCCCCCAGTCCAAACCAGGCCCTTCGGGTCTGGTTTGCATTTCAAGGGGAACCCCGTGCCAAATTTTTTTAAAAAATTGCCGTAAAATCCAAACCAGACCCTTATCTGAGCATGCAACCTGGCTGGCCAGAATGGGGGGGAACGAGCGAGCGCACCCCCCCCCCCGAACCACACCAGGCTACATGCCCTCAACATGGGGAGTATAGGTGCTTTGGGCAGGGGAGCTCTGCGTCCCCCACCCCAAAGCACCTTGTCCCCATGTTGATGGGGACAAGAGCCTCTTCCCCACAACCCTGGCTTATTGAAATCTGAAAGCCCCCTTTAATAAGGTTGCCCCCAGATCCCGATCCCCCCATGTGAGTTAGTATTGGGTACATCGTACCCCTACTACATCACCAAACATGTCAAAAAAAAGAAAAAAACACAGTAGACAATTAGGGACAAGTCCTTTATTAAAAAATAAAAATATGTGTCCCCCGTTGTAATCCATCGTCAATCACGGCGATCGACGACCTGAAAAAAAACAAAAAAATCGAACAGCTCCTCCTCCATGGGAGGGCTTCCGCCGGCTGAGCTCTATTTGCTTTGACGTTTTATTTATAGTGAAGGGCGGGGTCACCCAGTGACGTAATTGAGTGACCCGCCCCTCTAAAGTCACATGACATCAGAAGGGGACGGGGTCATCCATACGTCACCCGGTGGCCCTACCCTGTACTATAAATAAAACGTCAAAACAAAGCCAGCGCAGATGACGGCAGCCCTCCCATGGAGGAGGAGCTGTGTGCGCTGTCTGCAGCAATGCATTATAGGGTGCTAAGAATGCTACAAAGTCACTGCGAATGCCCCATAATGTTCTAAATTCGCCGAATTAGCCCATCCCTACAAATAATTCCTATAGTGAGGTTGATTTACTAAAGACAAATATATTGTGCACTGCAAGTGCACTTTAAGTGCATTTGCTCTAGATCTGATGGGGAGCTCTGACATAAAGAGAAGCTCTGCTGGTTTTCATCATCCAATCATGCACAAAAAAAATGCTGTTTTTTATTTTCGGTGCATGTGATTTAGAATTCTTTGCAAAGTGAAGTTTACTAAGCTCTTATGCAAGTACACTTGCAGTGCACAGTACATTTGCCTTTAGTAAACCAACCCCAATGTGTCTAATCAGGGACGGTGCAAGGATATTTGTCTACTCAGGCGAAGGTGCATTTTGGTGCCCCCCCCCCATAACTGTCCTGCCATCACCCCCTCAACTCCACAATGCAACCCCCCACCCCCATATGGCATAGACTTTATTTGCGCTCCATTTATTTATAGTGCAGGAGTATTGAATTAAAAATCAAGGAGGTCAGGTCACTAAAATTTTCTCAAAATTGTGCTATGACTCAAAATGAGAAACCTACAATTTCCGTAGCATTTCAACAGCATTTATCCCCATCAGAGTGCCCCTTTGCATTAGGTCACCCCATCAGTGTGCCCTCTAACACCATGTGTCCCAGTCCCAATGTGTACAGCAATCTTTTCCCTACCTTCCACATAAGATCCCCGCCATGCCCACTCCTATGCCTGCTGACCACTCCCCCTGATCTCACTCGGCTCCTCACCCTCATCCCCTCATCTCACATGTTCCAGTTCAGCGGCCTGGGTAGGAGGGGCTTGTTCACTGTGGGGGGGGGGGTAGGCTGGAGGCAGAGAAGCTGGTGTGTGACTCTTCATCTAGGAGAGAGGAGAGAAAGAATGAGCGGAGGGAGGAGGAGAAGGAGGGGCGGGAGAGCAAGTGGACATTCCTAACAGTGGCAACAACTGAAGTTCACAGTGCCCGTGGCTGCGCTGCACTGCTGCCTGTCTCAGTGCGCTGCGTCAGCTGTGTTAGGCTGAGCCGGCATCAGCATAAGCACTACTTGAGGACCCCCCAGCTTTAGTGCCCCCCTCTCCTGGCGCCCTAAGGTGGCCGCATGAGCTGCCTTATGCTGGTCCCGGCCCTGTGTTTAATATGTGTATTTTCTTTTATGGTTTCCTCCATCTAGTGGTCATAATGTGGTAATGTGGTATTATATAGCCACTAGATGGAGCTGGTGATCATAGGAATACACATAGTAGACACATTACGGGGATTATTTATGATGATTGTGCAAATAGTGAGGCATACAGAGAATTTTTTTTTCTTTAGACAGAGACCCACCCACACTTACAGTTTTCCTTTAGTTCCCCTGCAAAGTCTTACAAATACATAGTTACATAGTTGGTCATGTTGAACAAAAGACACAGGTCCATCCAGTTGAACCTATTTAGGCGTATGAGTGTGAGTTTCTCTGAATTGTTGTTCTGTATATTATTAAACCCAATATTCAACCAGCACAAAAAAAATGAATATAAATATTTGTGCAAATAACCCAAAATACAATCTCAATAATTCTGTGCAATTAGTGCAAATGTGCAAATATGCAATGAATCTAGCTGCTGCTGCCACTGAAAAAAACGTGTTCACTTCACATTAATACAATATAATACCGCATAAAAATATTCTCCTAAATGTCATACACAAATATAACTATACCAAAAAAGTGCTGCGCTACTGAAACAAATAATAACATAAATTAAGAAAAATCAATAGTGAAATTATAAAGTGCAAATGCATAAATGTGCAAATAACAGTGAAACACATAAATGTGAACTTCTCAGGCTCCCAAAAATGTCATATTAGTCCATGGAAGTAAAGTGCTTGTGCTAAAATGTATAACTGCAAAGAAATAATCATCCAAAAATGATCAAAATAGTCCAAACGAGTGATGTCCTTAAAATAGTGCAAAAATGCTCAAAAAAAATGCTCGTGCTCTCCACCACCAGTCTCATATCCTTCTCATCTCACATAAGATAACAAACAGCATCAATCCCCACCATGGGATATATTAAGTGACTGGCATGATCCCGCACTGATAATCCACTCTTCTATGGCTAGGGAATCCCTTCTGGAGCTAAGATCCTCTACAAGAGAGAAGGCAGAAATCTAGTGCTCTCTGTTTTAAAACTGGTTTATTTAGATAAAAAAATCAGTGCACTTACAAGCAGGACACATAAAGCCATGCTAGCTTGTATGAGCTCATACACAGATCCTAAAGATGGCGGTGTAGGGGGAGGAGCCTGCGTTATAACGCCACGCTGCGGCCATTTTTAGGATCTGTGTATGAGCTGATACGGCTTTATGTGCCTACATACTGCCAGTGAAATTACACCTTTTGCAGTTTACTCTGACGGGGCGACAATGCTGCTGTAAAGGTCCTTAACTCAAGGCAGCATTGTAGCCTTCATGTAGGCAGTGCCTGCTGGATCCACAGTGGCATAAAAAATGTTGCAGGGGATGTGGCTTTTAGCATTGTCCCTTCACAAGCCTATAGCTGGCTGCACCTAGGCCTGCCCACTGCTTTCTTCTGCTGAAACCCTCCCACTCGGAACTGAAGTGTCTGGGAGGACGACAAATTAAAGAAGATTTGGCTCTGTCATGGGTGGTAAAGGTTGGACACTGATCAGCCCCTACTGCACCCTCTTACCTTGTAAATTTCTACAAAATGCAGTCTAATCACTGGGGAAAATGGGATTTAGGAAATGCTTAATTTTGCCTGATGCACACTGATCACATCATATAAAATGAAGCTTTTTGTGTAAAATTATACTTTTTCTGCATTGCCAATTAACCTTTTAGTAAAAACTCCACAGATGTTTGAGAAAGCAAAAGCCTGTAGAAGAGCAAAAATCAGTACTATGTACAGTGGCGGCTGGTGGTTTTTTTCATTGGGGGGGCGGCCAACAACCACCCCCCCAGTCGGCCGGCGGCACAGCCCCCCTCGCTATCGACTGGGTCACCCGCACCCACACGAGGGGTCTCACGGTCGGTCTTCCAGCCCCGCACCTATCCCATCTAGGTTTCGGGAGAGCAGCCCTCCAACAGGCGGCAGGTGGCAGCTTCTGGCACATCTCCTAGTCCTCTGCATCACTGCGGCTTCCACCGTGCTTCTCCTCCCTCCTCCTCTTAGGCGTCCAATAGGATCGCCTGTCCTTTCAGCCAATGGGGTGACGGTTCTCAGGACCCGCTTCCTGATTGGCTGGGAGGAGGATCAGTGGGACAATAGTGAATATTCATTCACTATTGTCACACAACTGGATGGGCTCAGAGCGCAGTGCTCTGCACCCGGGGCCACCCTTTTTTGAAGCCTATTAGAGCCTCTGGCTCTAATCACGTTCTTTAAAAAAAACATCCCCCCATTGGAATCCATGTATCCGGTGCTCTGCATATACATTAAAGGGCCGAACGCATAGATAGGGAGAGCGGCACCTGTGTGCCCCTAATGGATGGGCTGCCACTGAGTACGTATATGCTGATTTTTTAGAACCTGATTAAACAGGATAGTTCTAAAACAAAGGTTTTCCATATACAGTTATATAGTAATTGCCTTTCCTGGGAATTGTCTGTTCATTGTGTAGCAGGGTCAAACCACTCAATACTTTATCCAGACAATATAATTGTCACCCTTATTCATCTAACACCTCTTTTAGTATACATCTAATTCAATTATCTCTTCCCAGAATTTATAAGCAAAATGGTGATTTTTGTCTGAGCGCCACCTTAAAAAACTATACATAATAACATAATGACTTTAACCTCAATTATCAATTATAAAGCTAGTAATAGAAAAGAAATGGGGTAAGAGCTCTCTAATTTTTGTTGTAAATGTAATTTGAAAATTGTTTATAATCAAATATATTAGCATTTAGCAACTAAAAAAAATATTCTATACAAGGAGGATGTGATGCCTTTATATATTGAAAAATGGGAAGCACAGATTATGTTTTCCGACTCCCAAATATCTATAATTTTAAGGAAGTCTACAAAAATACTTTCTGACTCTTGCTGGCTTTCATGTGAATTGGCAGAAAGATCTTACAAAACCTTGTCTTCCTTAAACTCTGCTAATCAAATTATTTGCTTTTGCTGTTGAGGTGCAAAGTTAAAGTGGTTGTAAAGGTGGAAGGTTATTTACCTTAATGCATTCCCTGCATTAAGGTAAAAAACCCTCTGTGTACAGTTCCCCTCCATCCTCCCCTTATACTTACTTGAGCCCAATCTCAATCCAGTGCTGTACCCAAGAGCAGCAGCTCTGCTCTCTCTCTCCTCATAGGCTCAGGGGCAGTAGCTGTCAATCACAGCCAGTGAGCAGAGAGTGGGGGGGCAAGAGATGCTGTGTGTGTCTATGGGCACACACAGCATGGCTCGGGGTTGAGCTCTGCAAGAGTGCCCCCCAAAGCAAGTGGTTTGCTATGGAGACACTCGGCAGGTGAGTAGAGCCTGGCGCTCCAGCTGTGGGACCCCAGAAGAGGAGGATCGGGGCTGCTCTGTGCAAAACCATTGCACAGAGCAGGTAAGCATGACATGTTTATTATTTTAAAAGAAAATATGTTTACAATAACTTTAATATAGAGACATATATACATATCACCTGTTACTGCCCTGCAATATATGGTTTTTGGAGCAAATTTGGCTTTTACATAAGTGTTAAAATAAAAGTGTCATCAAACCCTGACTATGAAACAAATCTCATAACATGCTATATACCAATGTGTGCATACTCAAAAAGCCACTAAAGCATTCATTTTGCGCAGACTGTGATATACTTAGTTGATCCTACCTTCAGCTGACCCTCCTATCTTCTCTGCATCACCACTGTAGGTTGAGATTGTGTAGACCAGCTGACATCCTCTACAGAGCATGCTCAATTCCAGTTCCTTTCTTAGCTCTTAATTTCCTCCTTTTTCTTATTTGTGCAGCCCATATGACTATAGAGGCACACATGTGGGTGTATACACAGTGGTAAGTGACATTCCTTTCCCTCCCTCCTTCTCCATATCTTCCTATTGCTAAACACTATGGGGACGGGATATAGTATGTTGATTGATTACATTCACTAAGAAACTCACAAAAACAGTTCGTTTTAATATAAATCAGTATTAAATATAGTTAATATAATTGATAATACCTGTAAAGTAAAAAAAGAGCCTTGAATGCAGATGCTGTCTGAATAGAATGAAAGCTAGTGTCATTCATCTCTGACTCCACTTACACCATATTAATGCACAAAACATACACATTTGGTGTTCAATAAAGAGTTATAGGGAGCTGTAAAACAGTTATTTATAATTTAATTTGAATTATTTTTCTGCAACTGTTTTTCTTTTAGTCATGTGACTGACACAGCACCAATTAGAGGTGTGCAGAAACACTCACACTATAGAGAGCATCTATTAGCAGAGTTATAAAAGCCAAGGATCTTTCCCTGCAGATGCCAAAGAACAGGGAAAGATCATGTGCCCACACAACAGCGCTGCAGGAATAAGGTACTTAGAGGGTTTAAAAAGAAAAACAAAACACAATGCCATGATATATATGATTTATGTGAATGAATTATGGCAATTAACACTTCTCTGTTTAACCAGTTGCCATGGACCTACTGTGGCAACATGGCTCGATATCGCAAATTGCCGTCACGTGACGGCGGCTGCGAGATCGCGGCTCGTGGGCGCGTGCGCACTCACTATGTAGAGGGGAAGCCAGGGAGCGGGTAGGGCAGACTCAATGTCCGCCAGCTACCCGTGATCACTCCTCCGCAGTGACAGAACGGGGATCAGTTAGTGTAAACAACGGATCTCCGTTCTGACAGGGGAGAAGGAATGTGATTGCATGCTTCCTGTATATGGGAGCAGCGATCACTCTCCTTCCCCACTCAGTCCAGCCCCCATACAGTTAGTAAAACCTCCCAGAGAACACAGTTAACCCTTTGATCGCCCCCTAGTATTAACCCCTTCCCTGCCAGTGACATTTACACAGTAATCAGTGCATTTTCATAGCACTGATCGCTGTATAAATGCCAATGGTCCCAAAAAAGTGTCAAAAGTGTCAAACATGTCCGCTGCAATGTCGAAATACTGCTAAAAATCGCAGATCGCTGCCATTACTAGTAAAAAATAAAAACCCCATAAATTAATTCTCATTGTTCGCAAACGTGGCAATTTTTGCGCAAACCAATCCATATACGCCAGTTACGATTTTTTAACCAAAAATATGAGGTAGTATATTTATCAGCCAAAACTGATGAATTTTTTATTTTATATTATTTTTTGGATATGTATTTTAGCAAAAAGCAAGAAATATTGTTTTTTTTGCAAAATTATTGCTCTTTGTTTGTTTATAGCGGTGATCAGAAGTGATGCAGGGGTGATCAAATACCACCAAAAGAAATCTGTATTTGTGGGGGAAAAACGCGTCAGTTTTGTTTGGGTACACCATCGCACGACCGTGTAATTGTCAGTTAAAGCGACGCAGTGCCGAATCGCAAAAAGTGCTCTGGTCATTAAGGGGGAAATCCTTCTGGGGTTGAAGTGGTTAATAAAATCACAGATGAGGACATTGACCATAAGACAGACAGCATATCCATGTGCGTCATAGGCCCTTAACATTAATGCATTACTGATTTTTAATTATGAACTGCATACCTTTTTCATCTGTTTGGAGTTGAGTTTTTGAGTGCACCTGTTAATATGGTTCAAAGGAATGGAATAGATTATTAGGCCACATTCACACCTGCACATGTGCATTTACATGCGAGAACCCCAGAAGGGGTTGCCAGCAACTGGCTGCGGGTGGCAGCCAGATTGAAAGCAACGGCAAGCTGCAGCTATGTAGCGATCACCTGGGAGTGATCGACCGTGGACAAACCTTACCCTTCTCGCATGTAAACACTGTCGCTGACATTGCCTAAATTAAAGGTTTTTTTTTTTTTTACATACCACATTAAAGTGTTACTAAATCAACAACAGTAAAATCAGTCTGTATATGCAGTAAAGAATACTTGTTATACTCACTGTGAAACCTAAGAGGTCAATCCTGTGCATTGTGAAAAAAGGTTGCTTGAGCCTGTTTTCATTGATCCTCCCCTGCTTCCACTGTCTCCAATACATCTCCTGATAGAACAGAACCTTGGAGACACTCTGCACATGCTCAGTTTGGTGTATATTGCTTGAGAGACTTTTCTTTGGAGGGTGCACGGCCACTCTCTAGTGGTGCCCGTTTGCAGTGTATGAGGAGAGAGTGTCCTCAATGCTGGAGAGTTTGCTGTGTTCACGGACATTTTTTTCGTAGCCCAGTAGTAGTCGTGAGAATGAAGCTTCCTCGTTGAGAGTTTGTGCTCGGGAATGAAGAAACATTGACTGCGAGTGAGGTTCCATCCTGAGTTTTCTATGATCTTCTCTGTGTGTTATGAGCGGATGCCTATGACCAGGAGCGAGATTGTGTCACATTCCTTCATTGTTTGTGTTCTCTGACCCCATTGATGTCTATTGAATTTGGTGTTGAGAGTACACGTGGAGAGACCGGGCTCGATCTTATATCATATATATATATATATATATATATATGTTCTTTTGGATCTCACGTCTGATAAGGGAACTTGCTAGACTTCTTCGTTTTCTGTGATCCTTTCCATCTGTACAGTTCCTGTTGTCTCCCTTGAATGCAACTCATGGACTATAGATTCTAGCTTTATACAGTATATGTGGATATAGGACTGTTTCCATACGATACCAATTGTGAGGGCTTCCGTTTGGTTTTTTATTATTATTTTTAGAGATATTAGCGCTGCATACAAATTATATATACATCTTAATTGTTGATCAAAGCAATACATGTCAGCTGCTTTGCTATTTACAATTTAACCTTTCGTGATTTTAGAGCAAATTTTGTAGTGTTTTTTATCGGTAAATTAACTCAAAAGGTTCACCATGACAAATTTTTCTAGATAGCACATTTTATCTAAATTTACCAGGAAATTACAGGTGTTCTATTATTAGGATGGTATTGAAACCTGGTAAAATACAATATCTTATACCAATTTGCCCTAACAGTATTGGTATACAGTCAGGTCCATAAATATTGGGACATCGACACAATTCTAATCTAACCCTCAAATTAAAGCTGAAAGTTAAAGCACATCTTGTTCGTTTCATTTTCAAATCCATTGTGGTGGTGTATAGAACCAAAAAGAGTAGAATTGTGTTGATGTCCCAATGTTTATGGACCTGACTGTATATCTCAAGTAAGAGCAATTTATAATATATATATATATATATATATATATATATATATATGAAAATGTCTGTATCAAAGTGAAGCAAGTTATGTTTCATTGTATTCTCTATATTACACAAATAGGAGAATCCCATTTCTTGCATGGTACGTTCTCAGTTTTCACAGTTTTCATAAATAACCCCATTTGTGCTGGTGTATTTTTCTTATAAAAGTGGCAGCAGCCAATCAGAAACTGATAAATCATCCTCAGGGTAAACATTCTGACAACAAAGGGCAGGTGAAACAAATGTGTAGTGTCTGCAAAACCCATTAAAGAGAAAAAAATATTAAGATGTTGAATAAAAATGTCCTGTAGACAGTCAATCAACACAGCAAAATTCCAAACCTATGACAAGCAATCAAGATGCCCCTTGGCTCATAGGCTTCGAGAATGCATGTAATAAACTCAATCCAAAGGCAAAAACAAAGTTCTTTGTGCCTTCACAGCTTTTACACTAGGAAGTCTGATAAATGTCAAATCAATTGCTGAAAAGCCTTTGACTGTATTTACTTTAGTCATTTACTATAAATGAACTTGGCTTGAGAGGAGGGCTGGCAGACATTTCATTGTTAGCATGTGTAGCATTTCCAATAAGTTGAAATGTCATACTTTTATTGTGTTGGTTTGCCTAGCTCGGTTTTGGATAACCAAATGACAACTTGCAAATATGCATATCCCTGTGTAATTTTGATCTCAGTGCAGACGAGCTTGTGGTGCACAACATTTGTTGGCATTAAATTCATGTTTTTGTTCATTTTGATATTAATTAAAACTGCCACCATCAACAGGCTTAGAGACCGAGCTTGGAAAAGCAGTATAAAATTGTGTTGTTTTTTTGTTATGCTTACCACTGCCAAGTATGAAATCATCCAAGCCTTATTTTATTAGGTCATAGCCCCTAAAATGATGAAATGAAACAAGGTTGACAAATTCAAGAATTAATTTACTTTACTGACTTGGAATTGATTCATGTAATTTGTAATTGAAAATAAAGCGCATGTTACGCTGACCGAACACAAGAAAGTCTGTTGTCAGTATTGCACAAAGTAGAGCTTCCAGATCTTTCCAAGACAATTTAAAAGTCATGCTGGAATGACTATCTTCCCAAATACTGTTTTGCTGTAGGGATGAGGTTTGGGTTCACTGCTACTATGGGCTCACAATGGATCCAGAATCTTGCAAATTCATTGTGCCAGCGAAAGAATAGAGATATCCGCCAGACTGAATTCTTCGTAACCATAATGTAGTACCTGGCCTTTGAACTTAGGTCAGTTGGCTTGGAAGTGGCAATAAGAGAGGCTTTTGTAACTCTTTATAAAAAAAATTATAAAAGTGTGAGGTCACAGCAGCTGTATTGACAATGTGCTTTATTTGTGACTGGGAAGGCATAGGGCAGCCTTTCTCAGCTGTTTAAACCCAAAGGTACCCTTGCAATGATTTTCAGGCCTCAGGGAACCCCTGCTAAGAAGAATCCATTGATGATCATTGGAAAATGCCCCTTCTATTGGTGGTGGTCAATGAGAGGAATGCTCCTGACATTGAATGCCACCTATATAGTCATGGCTCTGGCTCTGCTAAGTGGTTTTGGACCTGAATCTATGCAGGTACCATCACATGGGAGGTTAGTTAGCCACAGCTCAAGGAACCCCTAGCTACCTCTGGAGGAACCCTAGGGTTCCACGGAATACTGGTTGAGAATGACTGGCATAGGGAGTGCTGCTGGAAAACACTATAGAGAGAGATTCACGTAGGACTTATAGACACTGGCATTTCTGTTTTCACAGGTCATATTTCCTATTTCTGGCTGTCTGCAATCGCTTTTTTCACAGACCTTTTTTTAAGTGGTGACAACAGTGGAATATACCTGGACAATGAGCATTAGCACAACAGCGTGTAGTTTTCTTTGGCATTGCCTGACCAGGTGGTTTACAGGTAGGACATTGTGGGAGACAGGGGTAGAGTGTTGTGAAAGCTATTTGATATTTTAGTGTTTGAGTTTACACTACTTTAACCACTTGACCTCCAGAAGATATACCCCCCTTCATCACCGGCCATTTTTTGCATTATGGCACTGAGTTATTTTAACTGACAATTGTGCAGTCATGCAGCGCTATTCTCAACTTACATTTTTCCCACAAATATAGCTTTCCTTTGGTGGCATTTGATGACCACTGGGTTTTTTATTTTTTGCGCTGTAAATAACCAAAGACCAGCAATTTTGAAAAAAAAAAACGATATTTTTTATTTCTGCTCTAAAACACATTAAATAAAAAAATTTAAAAAATCAAATTTCTTCATAAATTTAGGCCAATATGTATTGTTACACATTTTTGGTGAAAAAATCCCAATAAGCATATATTATTATTATTATTATTATTATACAGGATTTATATAGCGCCAACAATTTACGCAGCGCTTTACAACTTGAGGGTAGACAGTACAAATACAATAGGAATCAGAGGGACCTGCTCATTAGAGCTTACAATCTAAAAGGGAAGGTCAAGAGATACAAGAGGTAATAACTGTGGGGGATGTGCTAATAGAGAAGATAAATGTACAGTTGTTAGGTGGGAGCCAGATAGGCTTCTCTGAAGAGATGAGTTTTCAGGGATCCTCTGAAGGTGAACAAACTAGGAGAGAGTCGGACAGATTGTGGTAGAGCATTCCAGAGGATGGGAGAGGCTCTGGAGAAGTCCTGGAGACGAGCGTGGGATGAGGTGACAATGGAGCTGGAGAGCAGGAGGTCTTGGGATGAGCGAAGAGATAGATTTGGTTGGTATTTTGAGACCAGGTTAGTGATGTAGCTGGGGGCCAGGTTGTGAATTGATTTATAAGTTATTGTTAGGATCTTGAATTTAATACGTTGGTTGAGTGGCGACCAGTAAAGAGCGGAGCTGATGAAGTTGAGGGAGGAGTGACCGAATGGAGATTTATCAGAGAGGGGTGAAGTCAGGTAATACTTGCGACGCCGGTCCGAGTAGGTGGAATTTTTTGCGAGCCGTAGACGATGTGGGGATACAATTAGAGATGTAACCGACGGTGAGTTGGTTGCATAATTTAAGTTCTAGGATTGTTATTGAATATTTAGTTAAGTGTTGGACCGGGGGTCGATGTAGTGATTGGACCAGAGTTTTATGGTTGGTTTAGATAGAGAAGCGAGTAGGGTTCTGGAGGACGAGAGGTCGAGGTAACAGTGGAGTAGGGTGCGAGCAGAGGTCCTG
>BLSH010053092.1:474218-490096 GCA_018402905.1 Glandirana rugosa | reverse complement strand
CAGGGAGGAGTTGTAGATTGAGAAAAGGAGAGGTCCAAGAACAGAACCTTGGAGGACACCAACAGAGAAAGGAAGAGGAGAGGAGGAAGTAGAGTTGTAGGTGACACTGAAGGAGCGGTGGGATAGGTAGGATGAGAACCAGCTTAGAGTACAGTCACGGAGACCAAAAGCATGGAGTTTTTTGAGGAGGAGGGGGTGGTCCACTGTATCAAAGGCAGCAGAAAGGTCCAGGAGTAGTAGTACAGAATAGTGTCTGTTGGTTTTAGAAGTTATTAGGTCATTAGTGAGTTTAAGGAGAGCAGTTTCTGTAGAGTGCTGAGGGCGAAATCCAGACTGAAGGGGATCAAGAAGTTTGTTCATGGCCAGATGGTCACTCAGTCGGTTGTAGACCAGTCTTTCGAGGAGTTTGGAGGCGAAGGGGAGTAAGGAGATGGGGCGTAGGTTGTGAATATTGGTGGGGTCCAGTGAGGGCTTTTTAAGGATAGGCGTGACTAGTGCATGTTTTAGAGAGTTTGGGAAAATGCCAGAGGAGAGGGAAAGGTTGAAAATGTGAGTTAGAGAATTTAGAATTGAGTCGGAGGGTGAGCGTAGCATTTGCAAGGGAGCAGGATCCAAGGGGCAGGTGGTTAGATGGGTGTTCAATAAAAGTTTAGCAACTTCGCTAATACTGGCAGGGTTGAATATGGAAAGTAGTGATTGTATCTGTGGACATGGGGTGTTGAGTGGGGGTGGTTTGTGCGCATTGGAGATTTCCTCACGAATGTTATCAATCTTAGTTTTGAAGTGATTGGCAATCTCCTAGGCAGTGAGAGAATTATAGGGTGGAGGTAGTGGAGGACGGAGTAGAGTGTTAAAGGTCGAGAAGAGTTGACGGGGACTGGATGATAATGTGTTAATGAGTGTGATAAAGTAAGTCTGTTTGGCAGTGTGGAGGCAGGAATAGTATTTTAGGAAGGCAGATTTGTAATGTTTGAAGTCTTCTTGGAGCTTAGTCTTACGCCACAGACGCTCAAGAGCGCGGCTATGTTTTCTAAGACTTCTGGTGTTGTCCGTTTGCCAGGGTTGTAGGGGCCGGGGCCTGAGTCTGCGTGTAGTAAGGGGGGCGAGCTTGTCTAGGGAGGATGACAGTGAGTTGTTGTAGACGAGTGTGGCTAGGTTGGGGCAGGACAAGGGTGAGATTGTGTCATAGAGGTGGTCATTAGTAGAGTGGAGAAGAGAAGGGTTGAGGTGGCAAAGGTTTCTACAGGTAACTGTTAGGTGGTTGGAGGGAGAGGAGGTGGAAGACAGTGAAAGAGTGAAACTGATAAGGTGGTGATCAAAGAGTGGGAGAGGATTGTTGGAAAGGTTGCACGGAGTGCACAGATAGGAGAAGACAAGGTCTCGGGTGTTGCCGTTGGAGTGGGTAGGAGTCTGTATCCATTGCTTCAGGTCAAAAGATGAGGTCAGACTGAGAAGTTTAGAAGTAAGAGTAGTGATAGCGTTAACAGGGATGTTGAAGTCGCCAAGAATGATTGTGGGGATTTCAGAAGAGAGAAAGTGGGGTAGCCAGGCAAGGAAGTCATCTAGGAAAGTTGATACAGGGGGCCGGTAGATGACGGCAACTCTTAGAGGAATAGGAGAAAATAAACGGATGCAATGTGCTTCAAAAGAGGAGAGTGTCAGAGAGGGAGGATGGTGGAGTACCTGATAGGTGCTGCGTGGTGCAAGAAGGATTCCCACTCCACCTCCCTTCCGTCCACTTGGTCTAGGGGAGTGTGTCCAGAGAAGGCCACCATGGGAGAGGGAAGCATGAGCTGTATTGTCAGATCCATGAAGCCAAGTTTCAGCAATGGCAAGGAGGTTGAAGAAATTAGTGATAAAGAGGTCGTGGAGGGCAGTGAGATTGTTGCAGACAGAGCGGGCATTCCAGAGGCCACAGGAGAAGGGGAGGCTGGTATTAGGAATAAGAGGAATAGAGACCAAGTTCTATGGGTTGCGGCTGTAGGCAGAGGGTGTTGGGAGATGGGAGCGCCAGGCAAAGATGGATGATGGAGGCCCAGGGTTTGGGGATATATCACCAGAGGTTAGGAGAAGCAGGAGGGCGAGTGAGGTAATGTGGGAGTGCGATTTATATGGAGGGGCATGTCTCAGAGTACTGGTGGCTCTTTCAGTACATGGATGTAGAATGAGAAAGAGTTGGTGGGAGCAGTAATAGGGAGAGGACAGAAGGTGGGGCGATATATAAAGGCTGGGTGGTGGAGAAGAGGGGTGAAGGTAAGAGAGTTTGAGGAGAGAGGACACAAGTGCCAGAAGGAGTGGTAGAGAATGCATGTTATAGAGTGGAAGGAGAGCTGAGTAGAGAGACAGGGTCACCTGAAGGCTGTTAGGTGTTTGCAGTGTAGTTTGCTATGTATCTTCACTTTGTGCAATCGCTGAAGTGCAGAGATTGAAGTGCTGATCACTTGTAGAAAGCATCACTTCGAGAAAGCAGCCCCTGCAATGTGCTTCCCCCAGCAATGTGCTGACCCCATAAGGGTGCTCAAATTTATACTGGTATAAGGGTGGGGGTGGAAGTTTGTTAATTAATCATGAGTGATTATAAGGATGCCTAACAATCAAGTGGACCTTTCACTTAAGACAGACCAGAGATGGCCCATAAAGATAGCAGCACATAAAACTTGGGTAAGACACTACAGAGAAACAAAAACACTATAATAATGCACATAGGGCAACAGATGGAAGAGGCCACATACCATAGCAAAAATACACAGAGATTAAAGTAGAGTTCAGTTGAGGGTGGATGATTGCTTCAGCTGACACATACCATAGCAAAAATACACAGAGATTAAAGTAGAGTTCAGTTGAGGGTGGATGATTGCTTCAGCTGACACATACCATAGCAAAAATACACAGAGATTATATTATATAATATATTATATTATATTGATTTGTTTGTGCAAAAGTTATAGTGTCAAACAACTATGAGATATATACTGGATATTTTATTATTTATTTTTTTATACTAGTAATGGCAGCGACCAGCGACTTATAGTGGGACTGCAATTTTGCGGCGAACAATCTTACAGTAACTGACACTTTTGACACTTTGTGGGAACCAGTGACCAGTGGCGGCCCGTCCATAGAGGGCGCACAGGCGTCGTCCCCCCATCTATGCATCCGGCCCCCTGATATACATATCAGGGCGCTGGACTATGGATTCAAATGGGGGTGAATTTTTGAAGCACCTCATTAGAGCCAGTGGCTCTAATAGGCTTCAAAAAAGAGTCAGCTTGGGGCGCAGAGCACTTAGTGGGGTCAGTGTCATGACGCGATCTGCTGGGGGTTTGCTGTCAGTACTGCCCCCCAAAAGAAAAACCCACCAGCCACCACTGCCAGTGACACTAATACAGTGATTAGTACTAAAAATATGTTCTGTCACTGTGCTGCACTAATGACACTGGCTGGGAAGGAGTTAAACATCTAGGGCGATCAAAGGGTTAAATCTGTGCCAATCTGTTTTTGTGTACTATGTGTACTGTTTTTACTGAGGGATATGATGGGTTTTCTTTCCCTGCCTTGCAGGGAAAGAAAATGCATCACTTCCCCACTTTTAGGATGGAACTCTGCATTGTTTGTGGCAAATGACGTTAATTGTTGATAAATGTAAAGTTATGCACTAAGGAGTTAAGAATATGCATGCATCATAGCTACTAGGGGGAGCACAACTGGGGTAATCAGTGGAGGAGGATCTGGGGGTATTGGTAGATCATAAGATTAATAAGCTGCGGTTTCCAATGCGAGCAAAGTCCTTTTTTATATTTAGAGAGGTATAGACTCCAGAAAGAGAGATACTGTATAATTTTACCCTTTTACAAATCATTAGTAAGACCCCATCTGGAATATGCAGTTCAGTTTTGGGCACTAGTTCATAAAAAGGATATCGAGAACTGGAGAAAGTGCAGAGAAGGGCAACCAAAGTGATATAAGGTATGGAGTAGCTCAGCTATGAGGAAAGATTAGATGAACTGAATTTATTCTCTTCTGGGGAGATTAAGGGGGATATGGTCAACATGTACAAATATATACAGTAAGTAGTCCATGTGGTGAACTTGGTGTTGAGGTATTAATTTTAAGGTCATCACAGAGGACAAGGGGGCACTCTTTACATCTGGAGGAAAAGAGATTTCATCTCCAAATACGGAAAGGTTTCATCACAGTAAAAGCCGTGAAAATGTGGAATAGACTCCCTCCAGAGGTGGTTCGGGCCAGCTCAGTAGATTGCTTAAAAAAAAGGCCTGGATTCTTCCCTAAATGTAAATAATATAACTGAGTGCTAACATTTATAAGTAAAGTTGATCCAGGGAATATCCGATTGCCTCTCGGGGATAAGGAAGGAATTTTTTTCCCCTGCTGTAGCAAATTGGATCATGCTTTGCTGGGGTTTTTCGCCTTCCTCAAGATCAACTGTGGGTATAGGATTGTGTATATGGGATTGTATGATTTTTTTTTTTGGGTTGAACTAGATGGACTTGTATCTTTTTTCAACCTGACTAACTATGTAACTATGCAATTGTTTACATATGCAGAGATCCATGCAGACTCTCTCATCGGCGATCAGCGGGCGGCACCGGCACCCGTTGATGGGCTTCTGCTGTGATAATCATACTAGAAGCGGGGCATCGGTGATGCCCGTGCACGCCCCTTATGCAGAGGTGCAGAATCCCGTATATATTGGGGAAAAAGTGGTTAACAAACTATGGAAAGTGGTTAACAAACTATACTTGAAATCCCTGGATTGTAGTGCTGAGGTACAATCTCTTGTGTGCCCAACCCATATTCACAGACCTTTTAAAAAAATCCTTTTATGGGCCAATATCTGTTTGCTACCATTGATTTACTTTTACCTCCTCAATTTGGAGGTCAGCCTAAGCAGGGATGGGGTATTGGGTTCTCAAACCCACTCAAATATCATAGAACTGTCCATATGATTAGAATCTTAGACTGGTGCAATCACAGATCGGAGAAACAATGGATCCAGATGGAGCAGCCAGTGACTAATATTCCTCTCAACTCTCTCCCATGGCTTACCCCTCTATCTCACACCTATCTATCTAAAACAGTACAAGCATTTTATTCTGATTCATTTGTTAAATGAAGCCAAAGCCTGTATTTTACTGTGTTGGAAACAGACTACACCTCCGCCTCTAGCTACAGAAAGTGATGGAGGATCTTAATGCATTTTCAAAAAACAAAGAAAAACAATTTTGCAAAACATGGTTTGATTGGACATCACCTTCACATTGGAATATTGTATTCTCCACTTCAGCCAATCAGAGAAATCCTTGTATTCATTGATAAAAATATAAATCTTCTTGTGAGCTAAGCAGCTCTTAGCCCAACTTGGTTTTGTTCTAGCAGTAGACAGGAAGCCCCCATAACACAGAGAACACAGCACTGTATACTGTATGAAGCAGATGCTGCAAGATGAGAAACAGATGCAGGACTCACTTCAGGGACCCAGGATAGCCATGTGAGGGATCTAAATAGTCAGTATTCCTTTGCCAGCTCCCTTCATCTATCTGAATGCTAAAAAAAATGCTTATCTAAATGATACATTTAATAAAAGATTTGTTTTTTATTATACATATATATTTATATTGTATTATTTATGTTTTATTATTTGATATATTTTTGTTACATTGTTTTATATTACTTTTGTATAGAAGGGGGGCCCTTCTGTCAAGGGGGCCTGTGGCAGTTGCACCTTAGATGCATCCACAATCTCTGCACCCGTAGTCTCCACTGCATTCTCTGCTGCACCCTAAACTATAAATATATACTGTGTATATGTGGACTGTCGTTAGTGACCTCCTTCTGAAAACACTAGTTGCCTGAATATGATGCCACGCTACTGGCTTCAGTATTTTCACTGACTCACTGAATAAGTATGCAGATCAGGAAATTCAGAGAAAAGTCAAAAGTTTTTCGCTTCATACTTATTCTAGGGCAGAAAAGTAGCTGAACTAAAGTGGGGTACACTATAAGAAAATCGGGTTTTCCTCAAATCGGAACCGATTAAAGAAAATTCGTACGAAAAAAGCATTTTTTTGTTGTTTATTGTTTCTGATCATGCGCAGTCTTTCTTTTCTGATTTTTCTTGTGCGAAAATCATACGATAACAGTACACATTAGACGAAAATTGGTCGTTCTGCTCCCATCCGAGAAAAATTTTGGAGTTTGTCCATCCGAGAATTTTCATGCGAAAATTGGGAATCAGCTGTCGAAAGTTGCATATACACTATACGGAAATTGTATGAAAATTCTCTGGACGAAATTGTTCGCCTGATTTTCTTGTATGAGCCTTTAGAGTCAGCATGATAGCTAGGCTACAAGCAATTTAGAAGGATATGTTATCAATGGCAGGTATATTTTTTTCATGACAGGTTATCTTTTAATTTACTAAAGGTCAGCACTAAAGGAAGACTTTGGCCCAAATATGGACATACAAAAATGTACATATTTTTAACAAGCAGCAATGCTGTATCTTGGCCTAGGCCAACAAGGCCCAGGCCTAGGGCGGCACTTTGCAGGGGGGCAGCACGAAAAGAGTCCCCGATGGCTTGCACTACACTTTTAGTCTTATTGGGTGGACTGGGCCTGGAGACAAACCAGTCTGGCACCCCCATAAAGCGTCTGCACTTGCTGCCGGTATGACCATACCGGCAGGCCCCCATCAGAGGGGGAAAGCCCATACATATGTAGGGGACACAGGCGTACCAAGGGGAGTTGTTGTGCTGCCCCATAGCCAAACAGGAAGTGTGAGGAAATCTCCTAAGGACATCCATTCCAATCCCCATAAGGCCCTCAGAACTAGTGTCCCCATTAGGAAATTTCAGGGCAGGTCTCAAACAGGAAGGGGTGTGGCCTTGACAGGAAAGGGTGGCTCATATTTAAATTAGGGGGGTGCATGAGTTTAGTCAGGCCTAGGGCAGCACAAAACCTAAATACAACGCTGACAAGCAGTAACTGAGCTGTTAAACAAGTTGTTACTGATGTACTGTGTATAGTCGCAATCAGTCTGGAGCAATTCATTCTCAATGTTCAAAGCAGAAACACTAAGGTTATTCAAGTCTCTGTAGCTCAGCTCGCCTCCCTTTCCCACAGCACTTGATCTGTGTTTACATTAAAGAATAGAAGGCCAGAAGGTAAGGTAATTCCTGTGTAGAGGAGCAGAGGGCGCTGAGGTGCTGAGGGATGGACATCCATGCTTCTGCTATGAATTTTTAAGACAAATTGCTCCACAGTGCCTACAGCTACAGAATGTTAGAGAAAGCTATTTTTGTTGCTTTTTGCTTTTTTTTTTTTTTGTTTTTTTTTTAAATTAATTTGGAGGATTTGCAACAGTTAACAAAATAATGCATAGCTATGTGTATGGATCTGGCAATTGTTCTGAAACACCTGCAATGTACATTTGTAAAAAGAAGAGAAAAGGAAAAAAAAGGGGGTACAGCATTAATTATAGCTACCCATGTTGATAGGATTTCTCTCTTTTTTCTCTCAGATGAAAGTAAACAGTAAGGCCTCTGTGAATTTAAGATAGGTCGTAAAATAGGAACCTATGCCTAGAAAACCACAAAGCTTAGTATATATAAATGTACAAAAGTCAGATAAACTATACGTGCCTTAAAGTGGATGTAAACCCTCTGTATACCCAGTGAAGTGAACAGCCTCAGATGATACACATAGAGATTAAACAAATCTCCCTATATAAGTTTTACATGCATATCTGCTCTCTTCATCTGTATATATCCTTTAGAAAGTGGAGATTGTGTTAACAGGTTACCCCTGGGAGTGCATCAATGGAATACAGCCAAGACGGCTGATTGGAAGAAAGGCACACACCCCCTCTCATCATAGGCAAAGGAAGAAAGCAATGGACAGAGCTCTGCTGTTAGATGACAAGCAGTGTGCTAATCTATTTATAGCAACCTCCCCTTCACACACTTCTATCTCCCATCTCGGAGAATGAGTGACAACTTATCAGGCTGATAACAGAGGAACGCAGCAAGAGACAGCTTCTTTGAAGAGAAGAAAACACTACAGATCTATATGCCCTTCTCAAATTTCATGAATCGGGTTTACATCCACTTTAATCTGTGCATATCCAAGAGTTTTTACTTTTTTGTTAGTATAAAACAGAGGCATAGTAGGAAAAAGAAAGAAGAGAGAAAAAAACGAGAGGGAAGAGGAGAAGGGGGAAGAAGAGGAAGAGCAAAAAAAAGTGGGGGGAGGTGAGAGAAGGTCACTGGAGGAGTCCGCTGGGGGAGCCCGAGAAAAATAGGTCTAGACCATGACTCAATAAAGAGCAAGAACCCAGACATTGTGTGGATCAAATGTATTGCAAGTTTTCATTGGAGAAGTGAAAGAGATTCCAACAGAACCATCTGGTCTTGTGTTCCTCGGTCTTGTCTCGAAGGGCTGAGGTAAGGTCCTCTAGTTGCTCAATATCATTCACCCTTGCGAGCCATTGTGCTACTGTTGGGGCAGATCGTTGTTTCCACATACCAGGGATGCAAACTCGTGCTGCATTTAACAGTTACTTGACTAAAGATTTGTGGTACCGCTTTTAAGAAAGCTAGTTTTAAAGTAATTTGTTGCATGTTACCCAGATAGGAAGGATAACTTGCCACAAATTTGTGGCAGTGTTCAATTGTAAGTCTGTTAACTTGCTGCATATTTTCACTGACAAGTTGTACACTTGTAGAGCACTTGAAGCGCAATTTGTAGTTGATACTTTTCCAATTTGTCGCAAATTTGCCTGACAAGTCTCTAGCAAGAGCAAAGTTTCAGTGGTGAGGCTACAGAAAGAGCTCTGCCAGTCACAGTGACGCCCTGTGATGGTATGACTATTGCATAACATAACTCAACCAGAACTTGCAGAAGACTTGCCGAATGTTTGCAAAGAAAGTTGACCTGGAATCATGCAATGCAAACTTGCTGCAATTGTGCAACAAACATGTGAAGTCTGTCTAGCAATAACGTAGCAAGTCATTTTCAAACTTGCAGCACAATTGCTTGCTGCCTGGGTTCAGAATATTTAAAAATATAAACGTCCATAGCCTGGAGACAGTTTAAGCCTAAGCCTAATATTTAAAATGAGCAATAGCCCCAACCTTAAAGTGGAAGTTCATCCTAAAACTAAAATCTCTAAATCTACATGCATCCACAATCTAAGACTAACCTATCTAGCCCTATAAAGAAGAAATCACTATACATACCTTTTCTTAAACCGCTCCTGTCTGGTCTCCAGGGGCGGAAGCTCTGTGCAAGGACACAGCCGACGGCTGGGAAATGCCTAGGAAATTATGTCACCCATAGAGTTACTATGGGGGTTCCATTGTCAGCTGCCTCTTCTGCATCCGCCTCCACAGAGAATCCACTGTTGATAGCTGTGCAGCTTCAGAAAAGGTATATACAGAGATTACTTCTTTACAGGGCTAGATAACTTAGTCTTAGATTATGGATGGCAGTAGATTTAGAGATTTTAGTTTTAGGCTGGGTTCACACTAGTGTGAATTGGATGTGGGTTTCCCCGCACCCAATTTGCATGACAGGAGATTGTGACCGGCTCTCAATGGAGCCTGTTCACACATCTCTAGAGCGGCTGCGGATCGAATTCCACAGAGGTCCTGTGCATCTTTGGCTCTGTTTCAGATCCGAATTCAGGCAAAAATTCTGGCCTTATTTGTCCCTGAAACACAGAACAGGGACACACCGGACCCCCTGCTGTCAGCCGCATCTGTCTGCAGTGTGAACCCAGCCTTAGTGTGAACGTCTACTTTAACGGAACTAAACCCATCAATTTAACTGTTTCCCAAAACAGGTACATTAAATAGATGCTGTAAATAATACCTGTCACAGTTGCTTGTGCTCTCAATCAAATTTTCAAGCTATCAAATGGCTGGTGTCATAATTGATCACATGTGCAGCACCATGCCAACTGCAGTTTAAGCAGAGGTAAATATGGCAGCTTTATTAGCTATAGAGGAGAGTAGAGTTTAGTTCCACTTTAAGCCCTAGTACTAGAAGTCCAGCCTAGTGCCTAAAGTGGTTCACATTCTTTCTTTGTGAGTGCAGTTTTGTACTGATTTGAGTACCATTGAGTACCATCTCCCCAGAATTCTCCCTTGTTGCCTATGAACTCACTGCCTTTACTGTTAGCCGTACCTATATATTTGTACAGATGAAGGGGACTTTTCACAAGCAAGGGTCTGCTGTGCTCCTCTTAACTCTGCACCACCAGTATTCTTCTGTTTCTTGTAAGTCTCCTTATACATTGTCATGATACTGCATTTGAAAACCACTGGCATATGCCATAACCAAACCATGTATTATAATGGCAAATATATGCCAGTTTTAGTAGACATCGAATGTCTACTACATGGGTACGTTAAACAGCACTTCTGTAATATAAATCAATACAAAATATGATTGCTGCATCAGGCTGCTTATAGGAGATTTTTAATTACTCAACATTGGCAGTTTGTAGCAGCTCCAGTCCAAACCACTTGGCAAGGCACTTCAAAGACAATAGTTGTGTCAGCACTAGAATGACTACAAACATGAAAATCACAGTCTAATAAATCATCAAATGAAATGCTGAGCAAATCCACCTTCTAATCAGTTTGCCAAACAGAATCTCAAGTAAGAAAATAATTTGTAACACTGAGAGTGGGGCTGCTACACCAATCAGTTATTGCTAAATATGAAAGATGCTTGACTGACGTTCACAAAATTGAAAAACATGATCGATAAAATGTACATTTTTAGGATCAAATACAGAAGACAACAAAAAGGCATCAGTTTTTTAATGTATATTGCTCATAAAGAAAAGCGGCTCTATTACATTTATTAAAGTCCCTGAAACAAAGGCAAAACCATCCATTACGTGCATATGTAAGTTCACTGAGCACAAGCTAATTTTATATTTAAATGTTGCTATGTGTAATTACTTGTAATACTTCCTTATATTAAATTCCCATCATTTAATGTAACTTCATTGAAAATTACTCTGCAGAGAATTGAGGTGAATGGACTAGAGAGAACTAACTGAATGTTTAAATAATTAACGTAGCAGCATTAGTGGACGTTGTTCTGCTTCAGTCTAGAGAGAATTGACTGTAAATTCTTGTTGTGAGGGGAATATGGAAATAATAAAAAGGTTGTTGTAAAAGTGAGTCTAGTTCCGTAGAAGAATCCATGCAATTTACAGTATATTGTTATTGCCTATATAGAAATGTATGAACTATACAGTACAAAGGTCTAACTAGAGCCTTCAGGGCCCCTGTGCAAGAAGCCATGAAGGGCACCCCTGACCCCCGGCCAGGGCCCCTCCCACTGATCCTGAGGCCCTTTACTCCCATCAGGTGGACCTTTCACATGTTCTGCTATGGGCTCTCTTCTTTCCATTTTGCCCCCCCCCATGGTGGTGGAACCCCAGGGCCCAGTCATAAGTGCGACCTTTGTGACCCTGGTAGTTCTGCCACTGGTGTCAGTATTTTACATAGGGGGCAGCAGGACCTAGATAGGAGGGGCGGTGGAGGCGGCATATAGAGAAACTGATGCTCGCCTTTTTCCTTCTACAGCTGCTGTATGCCTGCAGGAGGGAGAAGAGGAGAATCAGGCTTTCAGTGGCTGTAGAAGGAAAACGGAAGGCATTGGTTCCTCTTTATGCTGCCCCCACCACCCCTCCTATCCACAATACACTGTTGCTCCCCCTGGAGGTCAGTCATAGTAGGTGGCTGGGTTTAATTAATACTTCGTTGCCCCTCATGGGCTCCTCTGCCCCTTACCCCTCTTCTGGGACTTGTAGTTTAGCCTAGTGACAGGGGGTGGGATTACCAGTTTTTAATACCCTCCCCCCATAACAGGTCCTCTTTACCTCTCCCACTGACTGGTGTAAGGCTCAGGGGCAGGAGGGCGGAGCAGGCTGAGTGACAGGGAAGTGGGATTACCTGTCTCTAATACCCTCCCCCATGACAGGTTCACTGCCAATGGGCGGCATATGGCTCAGGGGCAGGAGGGCAGCATGGACTCAGGCACATGGGACGAGGTTACTAATAACATACCGGGCTCCTTCATGTTGTCACTGTCCCGGGCGGCCACTTTCAGTTGCTCTTATCATGTCTCTCCCTCCGCCCCCCTCCCTGCTTTCTCCAGGGCTCCCTTGCAATCTGAATGAAAGGAAAACAGAGTGGGGAGGCAGTGTGGGAGTTTCTGAGGTGCGGGCATGACAAAACTGGACACTGCACGTACACCTAGCAGCAGGAACTGGGTAGGATCGTCACAATATAGAAGAGGAAATACAGGGCATAATTTCCTCTATATGCCACTGATCCTATGCAGGTGCAAAAGGGAGTCGCATGGGCCCTTTGGAGCAAGGGGTCGGGTCGCAATTACGACCACTGTGACCCCTGTAGGTATGCCCCTGATATACTGCATATTGCATCGTATTGCCTAACTACTTGCATAACTATTGATGTGGGTTTGGCAAACATTTTCTGCTAAATAGGAGGGTTTGCTATTATAGCCAACCAGTGAGGCATAGATTTGGTTTAAGACATGTCTACTAATATTCCAATATTCCAATACTGTAGACCAAAAAGCCAGTCATATTACAAGTTTAATTAACGATGTCTCAGTTTCCTAAAGTAACCCTGTCACCAGACCATTTATTTCAAACAAAAATTTTCTCATAAGATATATGCATAATAAAAAAGTAATGTAAGCAGAGATGCTGAGTCAGCACAGAGAATATTTATTTAGACACTCCCAGAAGAGACGAGGGCTATAACGTGCAATGAAGGAGGGGGCTGTACTAGGAAATTTAAGTAGTAAAATGTCCTAGCAAATGTAAAGGCACATTGAAAGTGAATAAAAATCAATTCTGAAAAGGAAAAGCACTGCAAGTAGACATTTATGATTTATTTGTCTGTGTTTTAACCTGCAATTTGTAAAGTTGGTCTCAGGGATTCTCTAATGGCTTGTACAAACTGTACCATTATCGGCCGAAAACTGTCATACGACAGCCTAATCTCACCGTTAGTACACTCTTCAATTATCGTCCAACAGAAGTTGTATGAGCAAACTAGAAAATTTTTGTCTTCCGACAAGGCGTCGTCCGATTTTCAGCTTGTGTGTACAGAAGTTGGACAAACAAAAGTTGTAAGGACAAACACACATGCTCGGAATCCAAGAAATGTTCGGTCATGTAAACCTGCGTCCGTAATTCACAATTCACATTCACCTGAACTTCCTCTTTTTATACGCTTGTAACACGTCACTACGTTTAGCTTTTTCGAACGATAATTTGACTACCGTCAGTATGCTTGACAAAATCACGGACAGCCGATTTTAGGAAAAGTTGGACGTGCGGTCGTACAACAATCGCATCGTGTGTACGAGGCTTAAATTGATTTTTTTTTTATTGGGGACTGAGCAGAAAATCAAGGACCCTCTGTTAGATTTTGTCTCTAACTCCCCCCCAGGCAAGTTCAGAGATTTACCTATAAAAAACTGACACATTAGACGTTGTCTTTAAGTGCAGGTCGGAGACACAACCTTCTAAGTAGAAGATAGGGCCCTGATTCCCTGCTAAACCAATTACTGGCATTAAGACTTTAATTGATCGACAAGAATGGTTTAGAAATGAAGATTTACGGATTCACTTAACACAGGAAGTGAAAAGTCAGCAATTTACCATTGTGCCTCTTATCATTGTTATATGTTCATACCCATAATTTCATACATACATAACTATTTAGTGGAGGAACAGTCATCTGTAATAAACATGCCACTAATGGAATACATTTTTTAAAACTATGGTCATTATTTAACGTGGCAGAAAATAGAATTCAATGTGTTAATACTAAATCAGCCAATGAGCAATTACCCTTCATTGTTCTGACTGTTCTGAAACCCAACCAGTTGCTATGGCTTGCTCTTTATACTGCCTTAGTAAATAATTCTGTATGTGTATCTGTAATTGTGCTTTGTCCATTGCTAATGTTAGTCATCATCTGCATTCAAGAAGACATTTATTCATTCTCTCAAATTGGTGAAACAGGAAAAATACAGTGAAAATTGAAATATTCTTTTTGATTAAAAGGGTCTTGACCATTGTTCAAAACCCGTATATGCTGCATTACATTAACCACTTCAATACCAGGCACTTAGAACACTTCCCTACCAGGCCAATTTTCAGCTTTTAGTGCTTTTGCACCCAAGCAAAATTTTTATCATTTTGTTCCCACAAATAGAGCTTTCTTTTGGTGGTATTTGATCACCCCTGTGGTTTTTATTTTTTGCGCTACAAATAAAAAAAAAAATTTGAAAAAAAAAATTTTTTTTCTCTGTTTCTGTCACAAAACTTTGTAAATAAAAATAAGTATGTTTTCTCCTTCACTGATGGGCACTGATGAGGCTACACTGAGGGGCACTGACAAGGCAGTACTGATTGGCACTGATGAGGCGGCACTGATGAGGTGGCACTGACGAGCACTGATGATGAGGCACTTATATGCAGCAATGATGGGCACTAATAGGCGGCACTGATAACCAGCATTGGCGGGCATTGATAGGTGGCACTGATATGTATCACGGACAGGCACTGATGCAGCACTGACGGGCACTGATGGGCACTCATAGGCAGCACTGGTGGGCACTGATAGGTGGCACTGGGCACTGATGGGCACTGATAGGTGGCACTGGTAGGTGGCACTGCTGGGCACTTATAGGTGGCACTGGAGGGGAATGATAGGGGGCACTGGCGGTCGGCAATGATAGATGCACTAATAAAGGCCCATTCCCTGGTGGTCTAAAGTGGCATCTGAAGTTGGCACTGAGTGCCATCCATGGGCACTGTGCCCCTTACCTGGTGGTCTAGGGTGGGCTCCCTGGTGGTCCTGATCGGGTCTCCCCAGTGGTCTCCCTGGGTGGGCTATCCCTGGTGGTCCTGTTGGGCTCCCTGGTGGTCTAAGGGGTCTAAGGTGGAGATCCCGGGGGGGGAGCTCCACTGATAAACACTCAGCACAGAACCCCCCTGTCAGGAGAACAGCCGATCGGCTCTTCACTACTTGCGTCTGCAGACGAGAGTAGAGGAAAAGCTGATAAATGGCTTTTCCTGTTTACACTGTGACCAGCCGTGATTGGTCACGGCTGATCACGTGGTAAAGAGCTTCCGATGGAAGCTTTTTACCGAGTTTGGTAATGCGGTGGGTCAGACTGACACATCACACCACCGATGCGGCGACATGTTATCCTGCTGGAGGTCATATGACGCCAAATCAGGATAACTGAACCACTTCCTGTCTGTCATTCTGCATACAGCGGTAGGGAAGTGGTTAAAGGATGTTTCTGATCTTATCTTTGAAGCACCATCAGATGTTTAAAAGCCTGCCCTGCACACAGTTGAATCACACTGGTGTTTTATTACATATATATTTTTATTGTATGGATATTATGCATGTTGTGCATCATTCTGAATGGCATATATGCATGAAAATACAAGCACCGGCCACTTTATTAGGTACACCATGCTAGTATCTAATAGCTATTATGTAACTATAAAAGGCCTGGATTCTTTCCTTAATGTAAATAATATAACTGGGTACTAACATTTTTAGGTAAAGTTGATCCAGGGTGAATCCGATTGCCTCTCGGGGAATCAGGAAGGATTATAGGTATGTTATTTTTATATATACATTATTTTGTGGTCACACTAAGTTGACACACGTCCCGTCCGAAAATTTGTAGACTACCACGAAGTTTCTATTCTAGTCTTTGTAGGAAATTGGTGAAGGGATGGCGACATACGTCTTACTGTCTGTCCTTCACCAAGT
>BLSH010053092.1:441691-460614 GCA_018402905.1 Glandirana rugosa | reverse complement strand
TATTTTGTTATATATGTATGTATGTATTTATTTATTTATTTAATAGGTAGTCTCTAATGGGGCTGCAGCTAGCGTTATATATGCAGTCTGATTGTCTTACAGTATTTCTTCCAACATGTAGATTGCCTTACACGCATAGGGGGTTGATTTACCGAAACTGGAGAGTGCAAAATCTGGTACAGCTGTGCATGTTAGCCAATCAGCTCCTAAGTTCAGCTTGTTAGTGCCCGTTCACACAGGGGCGACTTGCGATCCGACTTGAGTTGCCTCAAGTCGCCCCAAGTCGCTTGACATTTGAAATCCCATTGAAATGAATGGGAGCCGTCTTAATATACACGACTGAAGTCGCTCCGACTTCAAGGCGACTTCTGAAAAGGTTCCTGTACTACTTCTAGGTGACTTCTATCTGACTTGTGCCCATAGGATTCAATAGAAGTCGCTTCCAAGTCGGATCCCCATCTACATGGAAGCGACTTTACAGTTAAAAGAATAGAATTTATTTTTAGGCAGCCCCCTCCCTGCCTTCTCTCATTGGTCAAGGCAAAGTCGCCTGGCAAAAGCCGTGTTGTAAAGTCGCCTGATGTCCTTGAAGTCGCGCTGGAAATCGCGCTGAAATCGCCTAGCGAAGTCGCGCCGAAGTCGGGTCGCCCCTATGTGAATGCAGGCTTAAAGTAAAGAGGTTGTAACCCTAAGGCCTCATGCACACAGAGCGTTAGAAAAACGAGCTGCAAAACCACTACCAACGCCAGGAAAGCAGTTGTAAAAACGTGCTTTTAGTAGCTTTTTGTATTGCCGTTAATGCGTGTTTAGCGTGTTTAGCTTTTAGCAGCGTTTCTCTGCCTCTATTAAAAATCAGTGGTTCCCTATGAGAGTCCATTGATTTGAATAGAAGTCGCATCCAAGTCAGATCATGATGATCCGACTTGTAGTGCGACTTGTGCTCTGAGGATGTTGAAGGTGATCTTGAAGGGGACCCCCCTCGCCAAAATGAAAAAAAAACAAAACGGCGTGTGAGTGCCGATCTCCAAACCTTGTCGCTATTCTGAGTGGCAGTAAAGTTAGTGCTCACAACTACTGCAAGCTGCTCTGATATAACACAATATATCAGAGCGTATATACAGTGTATGTGTATTTTTTTTTAATTCTCCTGCTAAATACCTTTTTCCACATCGCCAATATGCGACACTTGGCTGATGTCAGAGGGGGATCTTAGCCCCTTCCTCTGTAGTCCTTAGATCAGGAAAGGAGAGCGGCTGCCGATCACGTGCCCGCACATCAGCCGATGTGTAAAAAGGTATGTGGTAGGAGAATTGGAAAAAAAATAACCACATACACTGTGTGGTATATTGTATTATAACAGAGGGGCGTGTAGTAGTTGTGAGCACTGACTTTACAAACACTTTAAGCTTTGACAAAAAAACCTGAAAACTGTTTTTATGCAAAACTGCACTAGATTTTGCACTCTCCAGTTTTTGTTAATCAGCCCCATAATGTACATCCTATGGGTCTGTTTGTAAAGCAGGCAACTCCACTGAAACTTGCATATTGGCCATTAACCAAAAAATGCAGCCTACCACCAAGCCTTATCCCGAGATGTTGGTTAAAACTGTTCATAAAAGGAAGCTCATAGATATCCTAAGCCTCAAATGATCCTACTGATTTTGACATACTCTTATGATGGCCAATGTCACAATTCAAATATGGGATCTGCCATTGCTCATCTACTTTTGAAGGGGAATACTTAAGGGCTGTCATTGTTATCCTTTATTTAATACTTGGTGGGTTACTAACACATAACAAAGATATCCTAACAAGTGAAATTATGCTTTTCTCAGATGACCCACCATATTGTGAAAGAAGAATAAAGATGAGAGCTTGGAGCATGCACCTTTAAAAAAATGGCAGCACCAAAGTATGTCTCTTGAAAGTCATAGATCTATCATTCCTGTCCTGACAGGTTCATTTTATTTAAGTGTCTAAACAAATTCATGTGTTAAGGAAATAAGGATAATCATGCAAGGCAAATCATTTGCTATATTTGTCATCTGTCTACTGCTTATGGCTGGTATTTCATGCAGTGTGCATATATGGATAGTTGGTTAGTTTGTGGGTTTTTTTCTATTACATTTAGAAAATATAACCCATTTATCTGTTTCGTTAAATAATTTTGGATATCTGGTTATTAGCTAAAGGGAATTTCCATTAGGTTTTGGTTGGCTACACTTGAAAAAAATCCATGGATTTGATAAGTACATGTATACTAGTAATCCCTGTACACAAATCATAATTAATAAGATCTGCAGGGTAATCTCAGAAGTAAGGTGTCATGAAATATTACTTGCCTGTCTTTAGACAATGACATGATATACTCCCTGCAGCAGTCAATTGTAACATAATCACACTGCTTAGTAATTCTGCCATGCTGCTTATAATGATGTGTTGCTCGGCTTGCACAGAAAAACAATTGTTACCATGTACTGCTTTTCAGCCATACTATAATTGTACTTGTCACCTTGTCACTCACTATATGACTAGATATTCCAATATGCCTGGGCAGCCTGGGTTAGACAAAGGGATAGCAATCCTATGAGAAGCGAAAATGCAGGAAGAGTTTAGCCCTATTATTTATCACACTATAGAGCTGGGAATGCTTATTTTTTAGTTTAAGGCCCCTCTCACACGATCGTCCCCCTTGGATTCGCCTGCCTGTTTTTCAGGCGGATCCGAGTAGGCAACCCATTGACATGTATGGGCAGGCGGATGTCAGCGGAGATGTATTCGCTGACACCCGTCTGTCATCCGATCTGTCAAGAATCGCTCAAAACAGACAGATGGCGATAAGCTTGCCATCCATCCAGCGGATCAGATCGGATGGGATCAGATGAAAACGGGCATGCAGCCCATTTTCATCCAATCCCTCGTAGAGGAGAGCGGGGGATATGACAGGTCCGTTCCTGCACAGAGAGCAGAGACAGACTTGTCATACACCGGCTCAGCGGAGATCAACTGAGCGACCTCCCACTGAGCTAGCGGAGCCCACTGAGTGGATCCGCCCCGTGTGAAAGGGGCCTTAGTCACAGAAAAAGATGCTATATGCAGTCAGACATACATTGTACTAAGGGCTCCCATTTTCATTTTCATAATAATACTTCCAATTTTCTATAACAGCATTTATGCAGTCCAGTTGACATGAACCCATATTGATAAATCATATCTCATTATTCTTACTGCTTAGACACACTGGGATTGATTTACTAAAACAAGAGCGTGCAAAATCTGGTGCAGCTGTGCATGGTAGCCAATCATCTTCTACCTTCAGCTTGTTCAATTACGCTTTGACATAAAAAACCTGGAAGCTGATTGGTTTTTATGCAAAGCTGCACCAGATTTTGCACGCTTCAATCTTAGTAAATGAACCCCACTACACAATATTAGTCGTTCACTATAAGATAGAAAATCTTCACTTTTCGAGTTTAGGTCTCCTTTTAAGTACTTGTACTTTTAGTTTTGGATAGAGTGGGGAAGGGTTAAAAACCCCTGTCAGATTACTTTTTGTTCTTCTCTTTGTCCCGTTGAGGAGATTTCCCTTCATTGTTTGTTCTTGAGACCCAACTGCAAGTTAGATGAAATCTCCCCAAAGGGAGGGGAATTCCCCTCTTATACTGTTATCACAGGATAAGGTGTCCCCATTGTAAAACTTAAAGTGGTTGTGAAGGCAGAAGTTTTTTTATCTTAAAGGGGTTGTTAAGGCAGTGCACATAGGCACTGCCAGCCCCACTGCTAATATAACCTCTAGTATATACTGTATGCCATTTTTTAAAATTCATCCTCTAAATACCTTATTTCTTCTCCTCGATCAGCGGTCATGTGACTGTCGCTCTTTCTCTCTGATGTATGCACTAGGGAGGGAGGGGCCAAGCTCTCCCTCTGATGTCTGCCGGGCGGTCACATGGCCTCCCTCCCTAGTGTATACATGGGAGGGAGAGAGTGACGGGCGGTCATGTGACTGCTGATCGGGGAGAAGAAATAAGGTATTTAGAGGATGAATTTAAAAACACAGCATACAGTATATACTACAGGTTATACTAGCCGTGGGGCTGGCAGTGCTTGTGAACAGTAATGTTTGCACTGCTCGGAACGGTGCTACAACGGGAGGGGAGGGGCAGCTCACAAAAAGACTAGCTGACAGGCAAGGAGGGGAGGGGGGAGGAGGACCCAGGAGACACAGATGAGCAGAGAGCAGGGCTGGGGATGACAGAGGCACGTAAACTGACCACGGTGTCAGGGCTCAGCAGCCATGATATACCTTGGTCAGTTTTCAGGGGGAGGGCAGAAACTGGCAGGCTCAACCAGGTATTTCAGGTGATACAGGGGGCCAGATTACACAGCACAAGCACTGTGCTGTATAACATGCTTTAAGGGAACAGGATCCATTTTTTTTTAGGGTAACAAATGCTGAAATGCATTCTATGCATTAAGATAAAAAGTCTCCTGTGTGCAGCAGCCCCCTTAATACTTACCCGAGATCCCTCTAGATCCAGCGATGTTGCAGGAATGTCTCGGCTGCCCGGGACTCCCCTCCTCATTGGCTGAGACACCAGAGCGGTGCCATTGGCTCCCGCTGCTGTCAATCAAAGTCAGTCAGCCAATGAAGAGAGAAAGGGGGCGGGCCGGGCCACGGCTTCATGTCTAAATGGACACAGGGAGCTGTGACTCAGCTCAGGTGCCCCCATAGCAAGCTGCTTGCTGTGGGGACACTCAACAGGAGGGAGGGGCCAGGAGCTTCGAAGAGGGACCTGAGAAGAAGAGGATCTGGGCTGCTCTGTGCAAATCAACTGCAGCCCACCAATGCATAAAGTGGCATTAAACCCAAAAACAAATATTTATTATATTACAGCTTACCAATTCTTAGATGTGATGGCTGTATTAGTTTTCTTTTTTAGGCTTTCTTTCTTCCATTTTAATGTGGTGATCCAGCCAGTAACTCTGTTGTTTTTCAAACAAACAAACTCTCCAGCAGAATGTATCGGTTACAGAGATGAAAAAAAAAACAATTAACACTGGTAAAACCTTTATCCCAAAAGAAAAAAAAATATTCCTGTAATTTCTTATAAAGTATTCGCTGGATTTTGGCTTCAGGTTACTGTATTTAAATCTGCTAGTACATCTAACACTCTCCTCCCCCAGGCTGACACTGTTGCTGTTCAAAGGTGCTCCCTGTGCTCCTTCATCCAGAGTGGGGGCACTCTAATATGGGAGGAGGTTGATTTACTAAAACTGGAGAGTGCAAAATCTGGTGCAGCTCTGCATAGAAACCAATCAGCTTCCAGGTTTTTTAGTCAAATCTTAAATGAACAAGCTGAAGTTAGAAGCTGATTGGCTATGATGCACAGCTGCACCAGATTTTGCACTCTCCAGTTTTAGTAAATCAATCCCAAACTGTGTTACTTGCCAGATCATCAATGAAGATATAGGGGAAAAAGCCTTAAAAAGAAAACGAACATGGCCACTACATCTAATGATTGGTAAGCTGCAATATATTATCTTTTTGGTTTTGGGTTTATTGCTGCTTCAAATGTGGTTGCTGCATTCAATTTCTCTTTTTTATGTTTTTTTCTTTGTTTTCACCTGCCACTTTTACTGGTCTGTTAACCTCCTTAGCGGTAATCCCGAGTGTGGCTCAGGGTGGATTTTCAGTACCAAAAGCGGTAACCCCGAGCCACACTCGGGCTTGCATCGCTGGATCCAGGCAATGTTACTCACCTTGTCCCCTGGATCCAGCGATGTCCTCCCGCGGTGTCAGCATGTCTGCGGGCTGTGTCCGCAGCTCCGATGCCTCTGTGTGCCTCCGGGCTCCGTTCCCTGCGAGCGTCGCGTCGCACGGGGGCGGAGACCGGCGGGAAATTCAAAAAGTGAAACACACACAGCACATACAGTACACTGTAATCTTATAGATTACATTACTGTATGAAAACATTTCACATCCCCTTTGTCCCTAGTGGTTTGCCCAGAGCCCTGCATGCACTTTTATATTATATATGTCATTCTTTCTGCCTGGAAACATGAGAATGTCCATAGCAACCAAAAAGTGTCCCTTTGCGTCAAAAGTGGTTTTTGATCAGCTAGAAAACACTGATAGTAAATAAGAATCATTTGCAGAATTGAGTGATACTGATTTTTGGGGAAATTTATCATCAGAAACTGAAAGTGACGACAGCGACAATTCTGCAACTGAGCAAATTTCTGCGTTTTTGGTTTGATTACATTATTGAATAAATGCAAAATAATTGTACTGCTTTCAGCACCAAAAATCAGACATAATCATACCACCAGGGATACTAACCATTGCAGGCCTATAGTACATAACACCATATCTCCATGCAGAAAACCATTACCGCTTTCAGCAATAAATTCCAGACTCAGTCATACCGCCAGGGAGGTTAAAGGAGATTGAAAAATAACAGATTACTGGGCATAAATAAAAGAAAAAAATGTAAAAAATAAACTATTACAGCAACCACATCTAAAAATTGATAAACGGCAACATATTACATCTTTGCTTTGAGTTTAATACCGCTTTAAGCTGGCCATACAGTTGGGGGGGATTTACTAAACCCAGAAAGTGCAAAATCTGGTGCAGTTCTGCATAGGAACCAGCTTCCAGGTTTTATTGTCAAAGCTTAAAGTGGTTGTCTACCCATCGATTTGATAATGTCAAAAAAGAGTTAGAAATGCTAGCTGTCTCCTTGATTGTGCTCTCAACCAAACTAGCAAACCATCCAACGGGTGGTGTCATAATGGATCACATGTGCAGCATCATTGCAGATTAAACAGAGGCTAAGATGCCAGCTTCCTTAGCTGAAAACGATAGGAGAGTATACAACCACTTTAAAGCGGAGGTCCGCCTAAAAAAAAAAATAACTAAAAGTCAGCAGCTACACATACACATACACATCAGCTGCTGCCTTTTAATAATAGGACACTTACCTAGGGTTGCCACCTCATCCCTTTAAAACCAAACACATAGGAATTACACAGGTTCTGTGGCTGATTAAGGTGGTAATTAAACTCACCTGGTGCCTTGTCTGCATTAAATTAGCCTCAGAACAACCTGTGTAATTCATATGTGTTCGGGTTTAAAGGGATGAGGTAGCAACTGTACACTTACCTGTCCTGGAGTCCAGCGATTTCAGCACCCGCCGCCGATATTCAGATTGGGGGCGGGTGTAGTCGCGTCCATTGCGGGTAAGGGAACCCGGATGTGTAGCATTACAGCTTCATGCCGTGCACCTTACTGCACCTGCGCGAGGCTCCGCTGCGCCCTGCTATTGGCCAGGCGTCAGTGGCCGCGGGTGCAGGCCCGAGCTCCCTAAAGACAGGTGTCCTCTTCCCCCTCCCCCCTGAAAGGTGCCAAATGTGACACCTGAGGGGGGGAGGAATCCAACCAGCGGAAGTTTTGGGTAGAACTCCACTTTAAGTTAGAAGCTGACTGGCTACCATGCAATGCTGTACCAGATTTTGCATTCTCCCCTAATTAATTATACTACTAAGATTTGTTTGACATTTGTTAAGCTGACCATACACTGATCAGAATTTGGGTGGTTCAGCAGGGGTCGGCCTAATTTCTCCTAGGGTGTGGCTTCTGTAGGGTTGCCACATCATCCCTTTAATGCAGGACACATATGAATTGCACAGGTTCTGAGGCCAATTTAATGCAGATAAGGCACCAAGTGAGTTTAATTACCACTTTAATTAGCCACGGAACCTGTGTAATTAATGTGTGTCCTGGATTAAAGGGATGATGTGGCAACCCTAGGCTTCTGTCGTTTCATTGACTTCTGTGGAAGGGACATGCTGGAAAACTTTTGTCCATCAACGGCTTTATCTGCTGTCCACTGTCAGAACAAAATGTCCTAATGGTAGAGAAGGGAGTTATTCCCGTCCCCCCACCCACATTGTTTGTGTGGATGGAGAAATCTGTTCTTTTTTTTTTTCGGTCCAGTGGCTAAATGAAAAAAACTGTCTATGGCCAGGTTTAGGGAATGCATCTCTGCCTGCAGGCACTAGGAATGTTTTATTTTTTGTCTTCATATATACTAGTAACAGTTTCGTCATTTATCCATAGGAGCAAACACATAATGTGACCTTACCTGGCAAACTGATGTGCACACTTCTGCATTCTTTAATGCAAAGCACGAGAGAAGAAATGACCTATATGCTATAACATATGGCTCTGCAGATTAGTCTTGGTCTCTACAAACAAAATCACATTGAACAAGAGATGATTATGTGGTTTAATGACAATGCACAGTGGTTCTCCCAGATGTGCAATGATCACATAGCCAAATGAAACCTCCATCTAGACTGTTACTGTTTAATAATTATTATAATTTAGGCCATTGCATAAAAGGAACATCAGAGCTGTACAAGTCGGAAAACCGTGTTCTTGTTTTTTGATTCAAAGGAAGCAGTCTCTTCCTGTAAGTAGTTTTTTATTTACTTGTATTTTTGTTCAAGGGAACTGTATTTCTGTAAGTGTTTTTTATATTAATTTTGAAGCCAGGGTGTTAAGAAACTATTAGACTTTTTTGGATTATATTCATTTATTTATGTTGGTCGCACTAAGTTAAATGCATTTCTTCTTGACAATATGCCTTTCTGTATATATTATATATATATTACATACAATATACATGGAATTATAGCTCTACACGCTGGCTTGTAACTTTTATATGTATGAAGACTGAAGTAAAGGAATTCAACTGAGTTTGCATCTCCAATTCTTTGATCTACAGGGTGGGCCATTTATATGGATACACCTTAATAAAATGGGAATGGTTGGTGATATTAACTTCCTGTTTGTGGCACATTAGTATATGTGAGGGGGGAAACTTTTCAAGATGGGTGGTGACCATGGCGGCCATTTTGAATCCAACTTTTGTTTTTTCAATAGGAAGAGGGTCATGTGACACATCAAACTTATTGGGAATTTCACAAGAAAAACAATGGTGTGCTTGGTTTTGACATAACTCTATTCTTTCATGAGTTATTTACAAGTTTCTGACCACTTGTAAAATGTGTTCAATGTGCTGCCCATTATGTTGGATTGTCAATGCAACCCTCTTCTCCCACTCTTCACACACTGATAGCAACACCGCAGGAGAAATGATAGCACAGGCTTCCAGTATCCGTAGTTTCAGGTGCTTACACAGTAATCAGTGCATTTTTATAGCTCTGATCGCTGTATAGATGCCAATGGTCCCAAAAAAGTGTCAAAATGGTCCGACATGTCCGCTGCAATATCGCAGTACCGCTAAAAATTGCAGATTGCCGCCATTACTAGTAAAAAATAAAAAAATAATAAAAACCGCAGAAATTAATTCTCATCATCCGTAAACGTGACAACTTTTGCGCAAACCAATCAATAAAGGCCGATTGCGATTTTTTTTTTTTATCACAGATATGAGGAAGAATATAAATCGGCCAAAACTGTTGAAAAAAATGTTTTTTATATTTTTTTTGGATTTGTACTTTAGCAAAAAGTAAGAAATTAGTTTTTTTTTTTCAAAATTGTCGCTCTTCTTTTGTTTATAGCGGCGATCAGAAATGACGCAGCGGTGATCAAATACCACCAAAGGAAAGCTCTATTTGTGGGAAAAAAAGGACGCAAATTTTGTTTCGGTACAACATCGCACGACCGCGCAATTGTCAGTTAAAAACGACGCAGTGCCGAAATCCTTCCGGGGCTGAAGTGGTTAAGCAATGCAACTTTGTCCAGGACCCTTCTCAAGCTATGATTGGACAATGAAAGAGTAATAGCACACTTATGAGGTCTTCCTTATGCTCCCTTCCTGTAAGCCTTTTCCAGACAGTGTTGTGCAAAGCAGTAGAGACCCGTTTGTCTCCAAATACTGCCCCTCCCTGTCTCAGTCATGTTCCAGAATAGATAACTGGAGGCTAAATAACACTATATTCAGATATTTAGGCTAGTTACAGTATTTGTAAAATCAATGTAATTACTTTTTTTAATTAGTACATACCCAGAATATTTTTTTTAAATCTGCCAAGGCTTCAGCATTTAATATATGCAACTTGTATGTTTGTGTATTTTATTTCCTATGACAAATGTCTGTCTTTTTTTTAATCTGCCTGGCTCAATCAAAAGGCCCGTCAGCTCAGAGTTATCGTCTTCATTTAAACCATGTAAGGCGCAGAAACAGAAAGGCGTTGGAATGTAAGGCCACCATTCAAGTTACACAATGAAAAGACAGTTTAATGACTGGTAAAGGTGTCATTCAATTCCTTCCTTGGTATTCGCTTGTAAACTGTGCCTATAAAACCTCTGCTAACAATGTCTTTCGCTGAAAAAAGCGCCTCTACAAATGAAAATACCACTTGAAGAATCACACTTTTAAAATGTGCTAAGGCCTCCGTCTTAGAAAAATGCACACAATGCAGAACATTTTCAAAATAGCTTTTCTTCACAAAACAGTCCGACATCCATATTCAACAGAATGAATTAACAAAGAGATCCAGTATCTGCACCTTTTGGTGATAAAGTGAACAAGCAACATAACAATCCTATATGTATAAAAGCATTACAACCCTTTTGTAAAAAAAAAATGTACTTCTTCTGCTGTGGTATGCCTGTGCTGCAGGGGCACATTTAAAGGGGTTTACATTTTTGCTTGAAGGCTTACCATGTTCATTGGTTTCTTCTATTTAATATATGCTGTTTATCAGTGTGATGTAGTGGAGAGTAAAAATGCAACTAACAGACCCAAGGCGCTCAATGGGCTAGCAGTTATATGTGGTAGTAGCATGCATCCTATTGACCCTGCCCTGTGCTGCATGCAGTCCACTGGAGGAATGGATACAACACAAAAAAAAAAAAACAGGGTCACTGCCCCCCACCTATAACTGGCCACTACAGCAAGGAGCTATGGAAAGCCAGATACAGACAAAAAACAAAAAAAAACAAAAAAAATTCCAAGCTCAACTTACCGACCAGTCTGCCACCAAGCCAAAGTCACCTGTCTAACAGTTCAGCGTTTAAAAGACAGGGGATTGGTTACACACATTTGCAAGTGTATGCGTAAGCTGCAGGCCCCGACAAGGCTCCCTGTATACTGCAGACCTAACTCTGTATAAGAGGCTTCACAGTGGAAGCACATACAATTAAATGGATAGATGAAGGAGGAATGGATATTCCAGCTTCAGGATGACTGGAGGAATGGAGATCCAAAACAGAAATGCAAAGGTTACATGCTGCACACTGGTAAATTCAAGATATCCATAAGAAACAAAATTGGATGATGAATAAACTAATAATACTGGTTCATGTGTGAAAGAGACTGTCTAATTTAAAAGTAAAAGGCCAAGTCTCACCCAACCTCAAACACTAAATTGAGGGTCCAGCACTCGTGATGGAAACAGGCTCAAGGTTCACATACCAGCTGGGAGGCTCACTGCGACCAGCTGTAGGTGTCACACAGGAAAACACACATCAGTGTGGTGTGTAGTAAGAGCCCACCAAAAAGATGGCCGCTCACAGGATGGATCTCCTGGACCGATCTTCGTGGTGGCCCCCGCCCCATTATGATGTCACCGCCCAAGGTGTGATGGGGCGGTGAATTCATAAGGGGCGGGGTCTCCAGATAATGTCAGTGGGTGGCCCTGCCCCATGCCAATATAAGTCCATGCACAGTGCGGAGACAGCATTAGTCCGGGAGATCGCGTTGTGTCAACATCGAAAGAAGAACAGAGGGAGAAGACAGCGGAGAAGACCCGGCAAAAGAGCGAGAAGACAGAAGACCCGGCAAAAGAGCAGAAGAAAGTAGACCCCGCAAATGAGCAGAAGAAAGAAGACGCCGGAGGAGGGAGAAGAGCCGGAGAGGGAGAAGACGCCAGAGCTGATTTAATAAAATACTTTAAAAACCTGTGTAGTGTGGGTTTTTTTTACACTTTTTTTAGGTGAATGGGTAGGGGTACAATGTACCCCATACTCATTCACATAGGGTTAAAGGGGGCTTCCAGATTCCGATAAGCCCCCACCTACAGACTCTGACAACCAACGGCCAGGGTTGTCGGGAAGAAGCCTTTATCCTCATCAACATGGGGACAAGGTGCTTTGGGGTGGGGGGAGTGCAGGGCCCCACCAGCCCCAAAGCACCCACGCCCCCATGTTGAGGGCATGCGGCCTAGTATGGTCCAGGAGAGGGAGGGTCCTTTCATGACCTGCCGGGCTGCGTGCTCGGATAAGGATCTGTTATGGATTTTGGGGGAATCCCACGCCATTTTTTTTTGACCGAAGGATCTAGTATCTCTTGGGGGGGACCCCACGCAAATTTTTTTTTTCATTTGTGCATGGGATTCCTCTTCAAGAACCTCAGCGCACAAGTCGCACTGCAAGTCAGATCGTCATGATCCGACTTCTGGTGCGAATTCTATTCAAATCAATGGGCTCCCATAGGGAACCATTGATTTTGAATAGAGACAGAGAAACGCCTGTCGAGGCTTAACGTTGTGTATACAATGTTAAGCTGCGTTTTTGAGCTTTTACTGGCGTCTGCTTTTTTACGGCTCTAGCGCTGGAGCCTCAGAATGCGCTGGTCCTGGGGTTTTTTTGAAGCTTAAAAACGCCTAAGCCGCTTGCAGCTCAAAAACATCTGGTTGTGTATGAGGCCATTGAATAACATAGAGAGGCGTTTTTAAGCTGTAAAAAAAGCTAAAAAATGCAGCTGTAAAAACGTCTGTGTGTATGAAGCCTTAATGTTACTTCATGGTTTATATGGAAGCAAGTTATATTTATTCATTTATCATCTTTCAATTTTGTTTCTCTTGGATATATTGACTTTACCAGTGCGCAGCATATAGCCTTTGCATGTAGTGGAGAGTGTTGGCACTGACAAAGCTATATTTTTCAGCAGATATATAATATATATTGTATATTAAAATATTATTCTTTTTAAAAAGACTGTTGCCAAATCTTTTTTTTTTTTTTTTTTTTACAAAATTGTCCTATAGGAGTATATGTGCATTTAACTTATTTTATTCAAGTTAGTTACCTATTAAAACCTTCCTTATCTAAAAGCCCTAAGACTGCTCTTGGCACTGCCATCTTGGATGTGATGTAAACCACCCCAGCAGACTCAAAGCTGTCACTCCTCCCACAGCAGCTGCCTAAAAGATTTTGTAGGGAGGTATGGGGAGGGGTGGAGGAGATGGGCCAGCACAGACAGTCACTAGGCACTCCCAAAAGAGAAGAGGGCTATGGAGGGGGTGTTGTATGGAAATTACTCTTCTGGAGTAGTCATAGTTTTTAGCAAGTTTAAAGGCACATTGCAAGTGAATACAAAATAATATATGGAAAGGAAAAACACTAGTCTACACGTTACATACTCTGGACAGACTATAAATATACAATACTTTGTACCAAAACACTCTATACATTGCTCTATATTACAACACCCCAATTTTAAATACACTATATTATCAAAAGTATTGGGACACCTGCCTTTATACGCACACGAACATTAATGGCATCCCAGTCTTAGTCCGTTGGGTTCAATATTGAGTTGGCCCAACCTTTGCAACTATAACAGCTTCTACTCTTCTGGAAAGACTGTCCACAAGGTTTAGGAGTGTGATCCTTTGAAAACGTCTCATGGGTGGGACGAAACGCAGGTGGTAAAGTAATCTCCAGCCGATGAGACGCAAGTCATTCGTTACCTCTGGTTCTGGGTTTTATGCTTTATTCTGCGTTTTAACCTGTGAGTGGATATTGCTTGTTTTAATGGCATTACAAAGGAATTACACTACATTACTTTCCACAAAAGTGCTTATGTCTTCTGTTGTGGGAGTCTTGCATATCTGATATAGCCCGTGGAACCACAGAGTTCAGCCATCCACACAAGCGTTTTGCCTTCTGTTGTGGGAGTCCTGGATACCTGGTGAGTGAATGGGCACACAAAGGGGAGCACGGATTGTACAAACTGTTTTCTCAGCACTTTGGTACATTATACCGCACAAGGGATATTTAAAGCTGCACTGGAAAATTATGAAATATATGAACTTATAAACTTTCTATAGATTTATATTGTTTATATCAATAATTGTTATGTATCTACTGATTGTGCTGTGATAATGATGCATTAGCACTTCGGCATTGGGCAGCATTCTTATATTGATTTTCACATTTAAAGGCACATGCAATTTGGAGAGCAGCAACTCACGTAATATTTGTTTATTTATTCACAATTTATTTATTTTTCACATCAATGTAGGAGTGTATACTGTAGTGATACACATCCATACACTTTTAATTTCATCCAGTTATTGATTGACACAGCATTATAAGTAGCACATATTTACCACCTAGCACAGGATAATCAATCTACATCGATTGATTGATATACCCTGTGTGTGTATGATTGCTTTAGGTTTCTCTGGGCTCTACAAGCTGCAAGTCTGACTACTTCCCCCTGTTTTCTGGAGCTTTCCAGAGCACAGTGGGATAGTCAGATGAGCAGTCTGAATATTTATGTAGCACCAGCCAATCCCTGGGGGGTGTGCCCGGAAGGTGGTTGGGGCGCACATAAATAGCCTGGAGCCTCAGAGAGCGGGGTTCTTTTCCCTGGAAGAGAGGTTCCCAGCCAGTAAGGCTATCAGCCTTCCTGGCTATCTTGCTGAGGATCCAATCTGCTCATCGAGGTCCCGGCTGTGCTCAGCTTGGGAGGCCTATCTTTCCACAAGTCTTTAAGAACCTTAGGGTGCCAGTAAGGATCTTATCTGGGAATTCTACAGAGGAGTCTGCCTGCTGGGGTCTGAAGGAGACAGCTAAGCCTTGGGGACATTGTGAGTACAGATCAGAGCAAGAAAGGGATCCTCGTGACTGTTACTGCTGCTAACCCCTGCCACACTCAGTTAAGGTTTGCCAGAGAAGCCCGAAGCAACAAAAAAACAAAATAAGCAAAGGGCTAAGATGACTGGGCAAACAGGGGAATCAGGCATAGAGAGGGTTTATTTTATAAGGTGAAGATAGGAAGGTGCACGTACACTGATTGGTGGGTGCACAGTGGTAGGAAGGGCCTCAAGGGGTCTTCCAGGTGGGATGGCAAAGTTTCAGGCATTGGAAGAAGATCATTGAAGAAGAAAGTTCCCTGGACACCCTGCTGGGACAGCCACAGTAGATGGATGCCTTAAAGGGCACAGTCTGGCTGCAGCAGCCTGTCTCTTATATCGGCAGTGCAGTAGACACAGCCTCTGGGCGCGTTAGTACACAGCGCACACGAGTCCAATCCCCAGAGCTTTTAGTCCTCCTTCCTCACCCTTAGCTCAGCGTCACATGAGTGCCACTGCCACGCCCTTCTAGACCCGCCGGAGTAGCAAAGTCCTGCTGCTCCCCATGCGCGATGTGGGAGGAATCACCGCTGCAGGTGGAAATCTGCAGGTCGGGGCTGCGGCCACGTGGTGTCCCTGGACCCACGGACACCCCAAGGGAATGGGGAGCTTGCAGGTACCTCGTCTGGCGATGTGTCTGCCAGTGAGGCAGCCCATCGTGGGTAAGTTAGGGCAGTGGGCTCCGGTCAGTTGGGAAGAGCGGTAGGAGGCTCCCGCCACCTTTGCCTGCTTTTTTCCTCCCACTAAGCCCACACCTCCAGCAGCGATGTGGGCATGGAGGAAGCAATCGGGCGCTTCCGCTTTACGGTTGGGGCCTGCCTCTCAGCAGTGCAGGCTTAATGTTGGGCACACTGGACCCTCGCCGGCTGGCGCAGCTGCATCAAGCCTTTGGGCTCCTAAGGAGCAACTGTAGTGGGAATCTTTCAGGTCTGGATTAGAGCTGTCAAGTTGTGAAGATGGCGAGGTACCACGACATTCACCACCGGTGGATCCCAGAGAGGCGTCTGTGGGGTCTTTCCTAGGCAGCCTGGTAAGTGTTCCTAATTTTTTTTTCAGCAAACCTTGCTTGGGTTGTTGGGTTGGGTCAGTTTAAGTCTAGGGGTTGGCCCAGGCTCGTCTGCACCTCCCCACATGGGAGTGGCTCCCCCCCACATGGCAGGCAGTGCGACCGCCATGTCAGGGAATGACATGGGTTTGCAGGAATTGCCGTTAGGTCTGCATTCCTTTTGTGCAGCGGTTTGGTAGGGGGTTCCCTTCCTAGTGCTTTGGCAATATCATCCTGGGTGCCGGTTCCTGTGGCCGGAGGTGACACCATGGCCCCTGTCCGGTTTGAGCTGCCAGCAGCTTCATATCCCTTGTCTGCGCTAAGGTGACATCGGGGAACATGTATACTACTGGGTCTGTGGGGGCAACCACTGAGAATCGCAGAGGGACATGGGCGAGGTTATAGACTCAGTTTGACTTGCTGACCCAGTTTAAGTCGGTTTTGAAGGTCTGCTTGGGCCTGAGGTGCGAGGGAAATTTGGTGGGGCGTGTGTGTGGAGAAAATTTTCTCTGCTGCCCCTTTAGAAGTTTAAGCTTGCTGGGTTATAATCAGAGGTATCTATAAGGGAGGATGAGGAAAAGTGATGATACCGGTTGCTACTGTTTGCTATTAGGGCAAGCGCCATCGGGGAGAAACACCCGGACACTTGTTCGGCCCTATTTTGCTACCTTGCCACCATCAGCCAGGCTCATAGGGTTTATGGCGGTGTGGCTTGGCTGCGCTATGACAAACAGTTTCATCATCAGACAGCCATTTGGCAGTCTCTACGCTGGGACCATAAGGACATCAGCGTATGGATGAAGCTTATGTCTTCGGCGCGGGCCTCCTCTTCTTTTTTCCAGGTGTAGCCAGAACACCACTGGACAGCCGACTGCTAAATGGCAGGGGTACTGTTGTCATTTTAATTAGGGTTTGTGTAGATTTGGCACCAGCATGAATGCACTGCGGGCAGGGGGGGGCTCACCCCGTCTCGCTGCTTTACGCAGAGAAATTGCTGCTATGGCTATTCTAAGGGAAAAGGGGAGTATGCTGGTGATGGTGGAAAGGATGCAGCATTTTCTAGGTGGGTATCTGGACCGGGCGGCTGCCTGTCTGTTGGAGGCCCGGTTTCCTGAAGGTTTCCTGATCCCTTGCCATTGACACTCTGAGGTAGTTTCTGAGAAACTCACAAGAGATGTGGCATTTGGTGCAGGTGTGGCCTGTTTTTGCAACCCCCCTTGAGAATTTGTGGTTTTGCCTTTTTGGCTTGGTCCCGAAGCAGGAACTTCAGAAGTTTGCTTGCTGCATCATCTGTCATTGCCAAATAGCAGGTCAGTTAATGGTGTGATAGACCTCTAGGTATGCACAATGTCACACTCCTCCTTTGACGCTGCCGTCTTTTGGGTCCAACATTATGCCAGGGCTAACTGATGGCTAATTACCTACGTTGAGTTGCCAGGCCACCCACACTGTTTATCTTCTGGGTAGTAGATGTTTTTGATGCCTTCTATGTTGATCATTACCTTACGATAAAGGTGGTGCTTGGATGTGGCGCTGTCTGAGTAATGGGAGATAAATGTGTCCCTGATGTCCTGTGATCATATGTTCTGGTGGGGCAATGTCCTTGGCTTCTAGTTAGAGTGCATGTGTACCCTTTATCTTTGCCCACTAACGTGTTTAGTTCCAGTTGGTGGTTATTAAATATAAACGTGTAATCTGAAAAGTGCAAGTGCTTATAAACAATTCCAAAAAGTGCTATTACACATGTTTAAACTTAAACATAGAAATGGCTTGTGGCAATAAATAGGTAAATAAAAGTGCTAAAATGTGTTTCTTCAGTGTAAGTGCTTAATATCAAAAAACTATAAAATCCAATTATAGGTGAACACACATCAATAATAAACCATATTCATCCTGGTATGTGATGCATTGGTAAATAATATATATCCCACCGTTTCTAATTTGGTAATAAATCAATGTCCTGATTAATAGATGGTTTGCAGTAGGAACATACTATAGAAAATAATAAACCAGTCCATATAGTGAAAAACTCGTGACTTCAAGTGCTTATTCAGTGTGACTGATTATTTCTTGCATAATTGGTGACAAGGGGTGTAAATACACTCGTGCTCCCCCTTTAGATTTCCTCCTTACCAGAGGGCACTGCCCCTGCAGGGGCCAAGTGCCTATCTTTGTTAATCCTGAAAACTTGTTCCTGGGTTTGGGATGTTCCGCCACTGGACTTTTAGGGGGTTTCACCTCCGTGGGGCAGATTCCTCCTCCTGGTTTATAGCTCTCCGCTCCTGCAGATATAGGGGTGTCCCGGGGTATATTTCCAACGTGTTAGAAGATAAAAAACAGAGAGGACTCCATAGTGTAGTGTGTTTCAATGTATCCTTTGTTTTATTGAAAAGGGGTTAGGATACATTGAGTAGTAAAAACGAGGAAAACAAAGTGTTCCAAGAAGTAAAATACAGATACGGGAGTAGATGGGCTAGGTATAAGGAAACAAGGATTGTTTGTTGAGTCCCAATATAATCACAGAGCCGGTAAGAGAGAATCAGCTTGGTGGGGGAGCTCTGCAGCTTTCCTCGCTGTGCAGCGTGCGTTCCAGCTTCCTCTCACTGAGAACCTGATGTGACGTCGGACTTCCTGCTAGGTCAACTGACGCGTTTCGTCATAGACGTTCTCAAAGGTGTACCTAGCTCTGGAGCAGATGTGCTTTATCTCCGTAGCCGGGGCACCCCTATATCTGCAAGAGCGGAGAGCTATAAACCAGGAGGAGGAATCTGCCCCACGGAGGTGAAACCCCCTAAAAGCCCAGTGGCGGAACATCCCAAACCCAGGAACAAGTCTTCAGGATTAACAAAGATAGGCACTTGGCCCCTGCAGGGGCAGTGCCCTCTGGTAAGGAGGAAATCTAAAGGGGGAGCACGAGTGTATTTACACCCCTTGTCACCAATTATCACATTTATGTGAGCACGAGGGGGAAATCTAA
>BLSH010053092.1:404264-441681 GCA_018402905.1 Glandirana rugosa | reverse complement strand
ATAATTGGTGACAAGGGGTGTAAATACACTCGTGCTCCCCCTTTAGATTTCCTCCTTACCAGAGGGCACTGCCCCTGCAGGGGCCAAGTGCCTATCTTTGTTAATCCTGAAAACTTGTTCCTGGGTTTGGGATGTTCCGCCACTGGACTTTTAGGGGGTTTCACCTCCGTGGGGCAGATTCCTCCTCCTGGTTTATAGCTCTCCGCTCCTGCAGATATAGGGGTGTCCCGGGGTATATTTCCAACGTGTTAGAAGATAAAAAACAGAGAGGACTCCATAGTGTAGTGTGTTTCAATGTATCCTTTGTTTTATTGAAAAGGGGTTAGGATACATTGAGTAGTAAAAACGAGGAAAACAAAGTGTTCCAAGAAGTAAAATACAGATACGGGAGTAGATGGGCTAGGTATAAGGAAACAAGGATTGTTTGTTGAGTCCCAATATAATCACAGAGCCGGTAAGAGAGAATCAGCTTGGTGGGGGAGCTCTGCAGCTTTCCTCGCTGTGCAGCGTGCGTTCCAGCTTCCTCTCACTGAGAACCTGATGTGACGTCGGACTTCCTGCTAGGTCAACTGACGCGTTTCGTCATAGACGTTCTCAAAGGTGTACCTAGCTCTGGAGCAGATGTGCTTTATCTCCGTAGCCGGGGCACCCCTATATCTGCAAGAGCGGAGAGCTATAAACCAGGAGGAGGAATCTGCCCCACGGAGGTGAAACCCCCTAAAAGCCCAGTGGCGGAACATCCCAAACCCAGGAACAAGTCTTCAGGATTAACAAAGATAGGCACTTGGCCCCTGCAGGGGCAGTGCCCTCTGGTAAGGAGGAAATCTAAAGGGGGAGCACGAGTGTATTTACACCCCTTGTCACCAATTATGCAAGAAATAATCAGTCACACTGAATAAGCACTTGAAGTCACGAGTTTTTCACTATATGGACTGGTTTATTATTTTCTATAGTATGTTCCTACTGCAAACCATCTATTAATCAGGATATTGATTTATTACCAAATTAGAAATGGTGGGATATATATTATTTACCAATGCATCACATACCAGGATGAATATGGTTTATTATTGATGTGTGTTCACCTATAATTGGATTTTATAGTTTTTTGATATTAAGCACTTACACTGAAGAAATCACATTTTAGCACTTTTATTTACCTATTTATTGCCACAAGCCATTTCTATGTTTAAGTTTAAACATGTGTAATAGCACTTTTTGGAATTGTTTATAAGCACTTGCACTTTTCAGATTACACGTTTATATTTAATAACCACCAACTGGAACTAAACACGTTAGTGGGCAAAGATAAAGGGTACACATGCACTCTAACTAGAAGCCAAGGACATTGCCCCACCAGAACATATGATCACAGGACATCAGGGACACATGTATCTCCCATTACTCAGACAGCGCCACATCCAAGCACCACCTTTATCTATTTCACATCCCACCTACGGGAGGGAATTTTTGGAGGGCAGCAGTCTAATAGCACAATCCCTAAGCGCGGTACACACCCCCAGTTTATCCCATTACCTTACGATGTTCTGTGCTATATCGTACGCCCTATTCGAGACCTTTAGCTCCTTTTTCAAATGGGTGGTTCGGAATGTGGTCGGTGTCCACTCCATCATTCATTACTTGGATGATTGCTGTGCATTTAGCCCTCCTTCCTCAAATTCGTGCGGAATCCTGCTGGCAACTGTTCAGCACATGGATCCCTCTCGCGGCTGATGAAGCAGAGGGCCCAACGTCATCTACTAGGCTTTTGGGTCTTGGCCGGGTTGTGCCCCCCTGGGCAATTTATTAGGTTGCCCAGTGCACATAGGGCAGTCTGGAGAGTTGGCACGTTTTTGTAGACCTTCAAATGACGGTCACCATGGATAACTAGACCTGTCAGTAACGTCTATCTTTACCTTTACGTGGATGCTGCCAGCTCCAAGGGGTATGGCGTGTTCTATGGGGGGGTCAGTGTAGTTCAGTATGCTTGCCTGCCGCATGCCAAGAGGCAGGTTCAATTTTTTTATAGTTCTGGTCGCTGGGGGGAATCCTTTAGCAAAAAGTAGGTCCGATTTCAATGTTACAACCTTGGTGTTGTCCAAGTCATTTAACTATCTTTCTGCTTCTTTTGCACCTGTTGTTCTACCATTATGCCATCTTGTTTTTTGCATTGTGTGCAATGGAATGTATTTTGTATGCTTCCGGGGGCTAGGAATACCTTGGCTGACGCTTTGTATCACTTTCCTTTGGACAGATTCCTGTAGTTTGTACCGGGAGCGGGGCAACATGGAATCCCTTGTCCACTGCGGCTGGAGTAGATTGTGTTGGAATTGCCTCTGATTTAATTCATAACTCCTTGAGAGGTCTGCATACTCCAAGATACTGGAATACAGGATTGGTAGGAGATTTGGAATGGGGTCGGCATCCATATGGTTAATATGCAGGTTCGGAACATTTTGCTATATTTAATTTGCCCTAATTTTGCTCGGGGCGTGTGCCGGTTTGGCCATCAACCGTAAGTTGGCCGGGATGGCTTTTGGTATGTTGTGGGGTATTCCGCATTTCACCAAGGTTTTTTTGTGGAATTGGCTTTGAAAGGGATATCAGAACTTTTACCGGGTGTCAGAGGGGTGATGTCCAATCACAGTTCTTCAGACCTTTTTCCTTCAAGTGAGTGCTGTGTGCTCTTCAGGCTAAGAAGTGGTTTTGTTCCATTATGGCTCCTCCGTTGTTTGTTGTATCTGCTTATCTAAGATGGATCAGGCATAAAAAGGAGCTTGTTTGAACTTCTCCAGGGTATGGCTCTCCAAATTTGTCCAGTCTACATGGTGGTAGTATATTGGCGATTACGCCCGGCTAGTGCCAGCTCCTTTCTCATTCATTGCTGGTCGGCTTTGTCAGCCTTTTAATTTGTGTCTGTCTTCAGGTGGTGTAGCAGCCGTAGGCTTTGATTTGGGCAGTTACTTTTCTCAGTCCTTCCGATTCGGGCAGCCATTGAGGGTATCAGGTGGGGTTTGGGTAATTCTGTTTTGACACACATTGGCAGGTGGTAGTCAGGTTTAAAAATGTTTGCACAGCCTCATTTGTTTGGCAGTAGCATGCCTCGTATGGACCGTGGGTCATTAATTTGTTTATTGGGGCTAAGCGGACAGACTGTAGGCTAATGGGCAACAGTTGGGCATTCCTAGGCCTGGGCCATTGTCAGGGGGACAGGTGCTTCGGTGCTGTTATGTAGTAGGGTGTCCTCGGAGGTTCATCTATTTGTCCGTTTAAGTAGGGCCCCTTACAGTCTGTTTCTCCATGCTGGTAACAACTCGTTCGGCATCAGGTCCATGCACAAGTTTGATGTCCTTCGCCTTTGCATGGCATTTTCTAAAATGGGGGGGGGGGGGTTTGGTCAGATATTGTCAGTCGCAAGTAATAGCATTTTGCCCAGTCGGTCGACAAGCTTAACAAAGCATGCATCAGGGTCACCACAGAACTTGGCAGGTTCTTTGTCAGTGATAGTGGTTGGGTAGTCCGGTACCAGGATTTAGAAGTGATTATGTGGAGGTCTCAGCAGCTAACGCTCCATAGGCAGGTGCTCTCTCCCTACCCAGGGCTGATGGGTCCGGCTATACTATAATAGCCCCCACAACAGAGATACTCTAGGACATCCTTTGAGATCACCTGTGGCTTAAGTACCGCGACGTATCACAATGCCCCCTGTCCTTTACTTGAGCTCTTGTTTATTGTTGCCCTGAAAATGTTAGAAAACTGGGAAGACCAGTCCCCCCTCCCTACCCCCCCCCCACAACAATCGTGGTGGTGAATGATGTGTACTGTACTAGCTAATTAAATATTCTTACTGGATCCTACTATGCCAAGTCTTTGAGAACTGGGAGTCCCTTCTTCCTCCTTTCTTCTTACCTGTGTATCCATCCAGGGACATAACATCTAACCTGGACACATAGTCCTTCCGAGCTCTACTGATACCCATAATGTTGTTAACTTGTTTGTTGGTGGTTACCCCAAGTCTGCTCCATTGAATCATCAGCACCTATCCAATTTGTCCCGAGGAAGCTATCAAACTGTGAAACGTGCCTGCAAAGCAAACCTGGAGAAAATGTATGGACACTTTCTGATATATAAGTATTTTACCACCCTAATACATTATGGATTTTTTTCTTATCGTGTAACTAGACTCCATATTCCCCACGAATGTGTTATTAGGTTATCTGTTGGTCCTGTGTTGAGCTACCAGGGTGCTATGTCTGTCACCTTTTTTAATGTGATTTTTGTAATAAAGATATACCTTTTATAAATTTTCACCTCGTGCTGTGCCCACAAAATCCGCCTTGTATATTGAGGGAGAATTTCACTTCCTAAATCCTTTGTGAATCAGCAAAAAAAAGGGTACATGGAGCATTTGTTTACATAAATAGCATGCTTATCCAATGTGTAAACTTTTCTGTTATAAGCCTTTTTTTCCATTATAAGTGGTTATTTAGTTAATTCTCATAAAGATACAAAGTACAAAAAATTTACAGTAGACCTTGAGTGCTCAGGACAACACAAGAAAAAAAAGGGAGTACACAGCATTGGCAGGGGCACAAAGTACACAACATTGTACATTGAAGTGTTGACCAAGCAAAACCAAAGTTACAGGCAAAACAGAGAGAATAAAGAAAAGAGGAAAAACATACACACGACCATAAACAAATGTGCTCTCCCTTCCCCCTAGACCCACATTTTGAATGAAGAAGCACACAGAGCAGTGCCCTAGGAGATAACATTTAAGAAGTGCACATCTGAATAAGAAGCCATGGATGATGCCAGCTATGAATGCCAAATGTTATGGATTTTTTTCGGGCATGCTCTGCTGTCATACAGTATACAGGCAGTCCCCAGGTTACAAACAAGATAGGGTCTGTAGGTTTGTTCTTAAGTTGAATTTGTTTGTAAGTTGGAACAGGTACATTTTTTAAGTGTAGCTTCATCCAAAAAAAAACTATTTTTAAGCTTTTTGGATAGCACAGGGAAGGGTTAACACCCCTGTAATGTTTGTTTTGCTGTCTATGTTTCTGTTCAGAAGATTTCACTTCACTTCCTGTCCCAATGATAATTGATTTTGAAAATTGTGGGTTGTTGTGGAAACAAACCTTGGGAATAAAGCATCAGTGGAGACACCTTTTTCCCATAATAACTCTTACAGGAGTGATTTTCCCTTCCTATGGGTAGATTTCCTCTCACTTCCTGTTGTCTACCTCTGTTTGTAAGTAGAAGTCGTTTGTAAGTCGGATGTTTGTAACTAGGGGACCGCCTGTATGATTTTGTACTTGGGTAGTTACATACTGATCAAACAGGAAAACTTGCATTAAAAATTGAGGAGTGGGATTTTTCCAGTTGAGCAATATGGATTTCCTTGTTGCTATTATAAGCTTTGTATGCTTTGAGTTTACAGATACTTTAAGAGATCTTATTAAAAGCAAACCTGTATTAAAGAAGTATTAACCCGAAACGCAAACATTTATTATATTGCAGCTTACCAATCCTTTTTTTTCTAATCTTTTATTTAAACAGAAACAAAAGACATGACCCATAGAATCAAAGCAGATTGGATACAAATAGGCATAGCACATTGTATGAGCAGAGTGGCAATGTTGGCAAAAACACAGCCATATAAATAACAATAATACAGTACCTCTAGTTATATAGTGTTATTGAGACGGTATTCGTAAAGGCATCGTGCATTATCAAAGTCTAGACTATACCGTATAGTGCCAAGCTGTAAGCCAATCTTACAAACGTTATATTATATGTGACTGTAATAGGGGGTCTATTTGCAGAGCCACACTTCAAACATGGAAGAATTCCACAAAACCTGTCTCAACCAATTTTCTTTGTTTATAAATTGGAGAGTAGGAAGAGAGATAGTAGGAGACAAGGAGAGAGAAGGGAAAGAAGAGCAAAGAGGTAGGTTGATGGAGACATATATTTCATCTACGTGCACCTGACACCTATGAGGCATATAGTATGGGATCATTCGGCAGTATCCTGCGTAAGTAGAGCTCTGCCCTCATCAGAGAAGACAAGTTCCAGGGAGTCCACCGTTCATGCTGGTACCTAGAGGTGAGAATAAGATCCTCCAATTAGTTTATTTCCTCCACCTTCCGCAGCCAGAGGACAATGGTTGGTGGATGTGGGGATTTCCAATTGAGAGGGATACACTTCTTGGCAGCATCAAGGAAGTGGTGAATAATGGATTTCTTGTAGCTTACCAGTCCTTATATATGAGCTGCTGTTGCTGTGTTGCTGGCCTTGACTGTCTGTTGCTTCAGCACTTTGAGGCATTGACTTGAAACAGGTTAAAGCTAAAATGTTTCCTAATCATGCATTAGGAACATGGGATAAGTAATTTAGTTACATTGGGTTATGCTGCCTTCAGGAAAATGGACACTGGCAAACAAAGTTGTAAAGATAACTTAGTATTACCCTTTGCATTTCGATTATGTACAGTATTTACTGGTGTCCTCTGAGAACAGACACCAGTGACGGAACTACCAGGGTCACAAAGGAATTGTATGCTGGCTGGCATTTTTGGCATTGGTGAGTTTTTGTGTATTGATGATGAAGGCGTAAAGTTGCACTGTGTCGATGTGACCAATGATGCCTTCATTACAGCCTTTTGTCTTGGAATGTAGTAAGGAGTGAAACAGGTTTGTGTTGTGACATGGGATGCAGATCTCAGGATGGGATTTGATTTCCTTTGTCACTGTGAAAGTGTTGAGTTCTTTCATCTGCCTGCGGGAAGTGATTGATGTAGGTGAGCCCTGTTTTTGCGATTGGTGGAGGTGAGCCCTGTTTATGTGATTGGTGGAGGTGAGACCTATGTGTGCAATTGGTGGAGCTGAACCCTGTGTGTGCAACTGGTGGATGGGAATTCTTTGTGTGTGATTATTGGAGGTGAGACAGTGGCGGAACTACCAGGGTCGCAAAGGTGGCATATACAACCAGACCCAGGACATCAGAAAAAGGTCCTGCTGCAGGGCCGTAATAAAGGGCCCCGCAACAGAAGTAAAGAGCCATAGGATCAGTGGGTCGGGGGGGACTCTTCATGGTTTCTTGCACCTGGGCCTGAAGATTCTAGTTATGCCTCTGACAGACACCTTGTCTCCTCAGACAGAAGCAAATCATTTCTTACTTATTAAAGGTCCTTATTTTTTCTTCAAGTAAACTTCTTTAGTTGCTGCAGGACCTTTATTCCCCTGAGACTTGGGCTGTCACACATGAACAGTGCACTGCAGCGGGACAATGCTGGATCAGCTGGGCAGGTGAGTATGTGAAACCTGAACAATGCTGCAAAACAGGTAAGGGTGGCTTAAAAAGTAGCAGAGTGGAGTGAAGTTCCTCTTTAAAAAGTGGGCAAACCCCTTAGTGGATCCGATCGTTTCATGTCTTAACAAAGCTGACTGCCCGTGTAGAAGGCAGCATGGTGTTTAAAGACCCTATGGATGACAGGCTAGAAGCTCATTTCCAATGCCTTATTCTTCCTTGCAGGGCCCCACCCTGCAACCTATCATTGCTGCCATATTCCTCTGCCATACCTTAGGAGTTTGGTCAAAGCATATGTCTCAAGATCCTGAATTGGGTCCAGAATGTGGGTGTATCTATGGGCTACAAGCTAGCAGTTCAGACTCTGCCTTCCTCCCCTCCCGCTTCATGTTGTCAAACCTGCCAATGTCCCAGCAAAGACTAGTGGATCTCTCCACCCTGCTCTGGCGGCAGCTTCTCTCCCAAGTGGTCTTAGCCATTGTGTGGCAAAAGTAAGATTTCAGTGTTTTAAATCTGAACACTGTTCCCAAAGGAAAAAAGGGAATTTGCCTCATTCTGGATCTCAACACATTCCTTCAGGTCAAAAAAGAAATATATTTCCATTTTTCAAATACCAACTTCATTAGTAAGGTTGAGCCGTGTTGAACCCCTTCTGTAGACCTGTCATTCACATGGGCCTGTTAGTATTTTTTTCTGTAATACCCACCCCTCAGTTGGACTGCTTTTGAATGTATCTATGTACCTCAATTACTCATCTTATGTTCCTTAATGTAAGATTAAGAAAATAGAAAATATTGGATTACCATAAAGCCTTTCTCTTGGGGTACATTAAGAGACATTTGTCCCTTCAATCGGTTCTTAGATTTCACTCCTACTATTGCTTTGCTGCAAAACCGGAGCATGATGGGAGTGAAGGGGTTATACTAAGATGTCCTTACAGGTTTGTTTGCCAGTGTATGTCTTGAAGGCAGTAGTATAACCCTATGTTACTAATTTCCATCCCTTATAATACTCCAAGAAAAGGATTTACAGTAAGTCTAAAATCCGAATATTTAGCAGAGAATTATTTTAATGGTATGTATAGCCCTAAAAGCACTATTGCCAGGGTAATGCATTTAATGTGAGTGCGGAGTCCCAGAGGACCATCAGCAAATGAAAGAGACTAAGACCACACACAAAGTGATTTACTTATCTTAAAAAGGAAGAAATACCAAGCATAAAATGCTCTTCTATTCTGTAGCTTTAGATTTATACTCTTGTGGTATTTGCCATGCTTGAAAGGAATTGAAATAGCTTCTAATTAAGATGACCCCCTAAAAATCTATGCCTTTTAACTGGAGCTAGGAAGCAGAAAGGTAAAGGTCAACAGTATTAGCTAGTGTATCATGCAAACAGCTTGTTTCAGGAAAATGGTATTTAAAATGTCTCCTGAACATATCAGTGGGGACCGTGTCACAATGGTTCACTTGGAGGAAGTGAATTCCAGAGCACAAAAGCTTCAGTTACAACCACATTAAGAAAATCCCCTGAGATGCCCACATAAAAGGGAATTAATGCTTTTGGTTTACTTCCCTAATCGGGATATTCATGTGACACTTTGGTGGGAACAAAACGGTTGTTGAGAGTGTTAGGGTGTTTGAGCTCAGTGGATGCAGTCAAGACCATGGACATAAAAATGATTTTGAAGGATTTCAGATGAACAACGGGTGTCTCTTTATCTCTAACAGAAATAGTGCTTGTACTTCAGACTTGAAATGCCTCATTCAAAATGTTTTCTTTCCTTGAGGTGAATATAGTCTCTAGGCTCTTGAATCTTTTTCAGGTTTAATGTACAAGGGGCAATGTTCTTCTAAACTACTTTCCTCCTCTATTCAAATATACTTTTATTATTCAGATTAGGAAAGTATAAATGTATACACATTATCAGACCTTTCATAAAGCTGAAATAGGACCTCTCCTCTGTAATACATATAATAAAGTATAAAACTGTGCCAAATACACACAATATAGTAATACAAAGGTCTCAATAAATATACATTTAAAGAATAAATATCAGAGATAATATCTCACCATGTTAAACTGAAGAACAGTGCCCAATTTCCTGTGTTAAAAAAGATGAAGGTGTTATTTCTCTTTCAGTGATTCTTATTGACATAAATGTAAAATAGTATAACAAAAGGGAAATTAAATCAAGACAGTCTGTAAAGTAATAATAGAAGGGTACAAAGATTATAAATGTGATAATTACAACCAGAGCTTCGATAAATTAGATGCTTAAATTAGATGCTTATGATTAAAGTTGTACATGTATCATTCAAAACATAATAAACATTCAAAACATAATATGACTTGCATGGGGGACAGGAGCGGTAAAAAGAGAAAGGCTGGGGAATATGAAATACATATTTTAGATTGTAAGCTCTAACGAGCAGGGCCCTCTAATTCCTACTGTATTTAAGTGTATTGTATGTCTACCCTCAAGTTGTAAAGTGCTGCGTAAATTGTTGGCGCTATATAAATCCTGTATAATAATAATAATAATATTTGCAGGAAAAGACTTAGATACTGTAAAATATAGAGCAGAAGAGTATGATCTGTACCCTAAAATGTATTTGATCTTAATGAGAACATATAGAGGTATGACAGGCTGTTGGAGTTGATGTCTGGGTAAGCATATTGCAAGCTGACCATATTTTAAAACAAAACTGGTGGGTTTTTCATGTTTCTATAAAAGGATTGATTCAATTCACTTAGGATTTAGTTCTGTGCATTCTCTGATATTAAAAGTTTACAGTACAAAGATGTGCAGTTGTACATAGAAACAACAAATGCAAGTCTACAGAACCTAGCTGCACTATAGAACTCAGCAATGTTCTATTTAAGACCAGCTTTGTAATGAAACAATAAGGACTAGGGACCATGAAGACAAGATATTTTTGGGGGGTGGAGCAGCTAACTGTTCTAGTTTTATAGTTGTTTTCCTTTCTAATGGAATTCTTGAAGTAGAATCACCTTATAAAACTATCATTTCGCTGCATGTTTTATTAGGTATTTATATTCATTTTTGATACACAGAGCTCTGGGGTTATTGATTTAGTGTTAACAAGTAAGGATGAGCTAAGGTTGGGCGTTGAACTGAGATGGGCCCAAACCCTTGGGAAACTGTCAACAGGCCACCATTGCAATCAGCTGCAGCCATGAAATTCTCCACCTTGCGACATTCCAACCTCTTTGATACATGCAACGGCAGGGAATTCCATGGCCACAGCTAATTGGGATGATGGCCTGCTGCCTTGGCAGTTTCCTGCGGGTTCAGGTAAAACTGAGCTTGGGGCCTGAATCTTAGCGCATCCCTATTAACAAGTGCAGCATAATAAAAATGCCTTTGGGCACACCATTGCAGTAATAGGGTCTTGTACCATGTTATTGTTTAATGAGGAAGGTTTGGAGTTGAAAGGACACCTTTTGATGTCTAATTTGAGTTATTAATCCTGCAAGCTTTCAGAAAATGTCAGCTTAATTAAAATCAAGCTCTGGTCTTATTGACTTGCATCTGATGCATCAAACTACCACATACACAGGAAGATATTGTCACTATAGAACTAAAAAAAACTGTGATGACAAGGGACTCCTTTACAGGTGTGGTGGGTGTGCAGACCGGGAAACTCAGATCTCAGAAACATGAAACTGCTAGGCATCTTGAAATGTATCTAAAGCCAAAACCATTATTTTAATAGATTATCTAATCTATCAGTTGTGATAGCTTTTAGGAAAGGGTTAGTACTCCTGCCAGGTTTGTATTGCTGTATACAACTGGGAAGCATTAACCTTCTTGAGACCATTTTCACTGAAAATGATGGAAAAACCAAACTTTTATAGCTGTCACTGCAACAAGAGGTGAGGGGAAATCTTGCAAAGCGATCTCTTCTTCCCCTACTTTGGAGAGATGTAGTGTTGCTTACTGTTGAGTCTCCGAGACACAAAGGGAAATCTCATTTTTTTGAACAGATTTATACATAGGAATTTATGGGCAGCTTCTATTGCTTTGAAAGATGTTCAAATCTTATTCACAACTCATAATAAGATCTACCAGCACAGTACAGCCAAGGTTAATTATGTTAAACATTGCTCTTCAAGCCTTCCTTAATATGAAATAGCACAGGAGAGCTTAATTCAAAATACTTACAAAGTTAAGCAGCAATTTTCATTTTTTTTTAAGTTATGAAATGTTAACGGGGACATGTAACAAATATAAAGCAGGTGATATCTCAGTTTGGCTTCTCTACTTTATCAAAAACAAACAAAAAGATACTTCAACTCTTTCTAACTAATTCGTTCTGGGGTGATTACCCCTTGTAAGTAGAAAGGTCTGTGCTATGGCCTAGCAGTTAGTCCTATTGGCCTGCAAAAATATACTCATAGGCTCATTGGCTTTCAACCAAACTGGCCCTGGTTTGCAAGGTTGTGGTAAGGTACTTTGGATACATGGCTGGTTTAATAGTTCTGTGCAGATTTCAAATGCTGTGTACTTTATCTTATTTGCTAAAGGAGTAGAGAATCATCACTTTAAATGTTCAATTATTTATAAAGCAGAAAATCCTATGCACATGATTGGGTATTAAAGTGAACAGGAATTTGCTTTTCGCATGATTGGATAACTGAAGAGAATATTCACACTATTTTGAGTGGAGAAGCTCAACTTAGTAAATCAGCCCCATTAGTTTGCTGCTCTATAAATGAGGGGGGTGGAGGTTAAAAAAAAGGAAAATGTCTTTAACCCAACCAGTAAAGCATCTTAAATATTCTCTATCATGCCAATTAGAATATATAATAAAATATATTTATATGTGCACAGTAACAGTAAATGTGTTTAATATGTACAAAATTAAATTCTTAACAGATCTGTTTTTTAATTGATTACTTGAGACTTGCTATGCTAATTTTTAAAACACATGGGATATTTTATACAGTAAATTAATTCTGCCAGTTTAGTGTTTCCGAATGTTCAAAAAGTGTTTTGCAATTTTGTGCCTTCTCTAGCAATTATCCAAGAATGCGTCCTTCTTAAAGAGAATGGGGAATGAGCAAGAGCTCCACAGAACTGGTGTTTTCTTCCTTTTATGTGATGGGATGAAAGGTTTGAAAGCAATCTTACCAGACTTAAAATTAAGCACATTAGCATATGTTGTAATCAGAAGCAGTTCATTAGTCATGCAAATATTAACATATTTCTGAAGTACTTGACTTTCTCTGGATGTAGTATTGATAAAAGTTTACAAAAATACAATATTTTTGGCAGAATATTGTAGCTATAAAACATTTCATAGAGGATTTCTTACACTTTGCAGATATGAGATAAAGTATTGAGCAGACTTTTGTTGGGCTCTCCCATCAGAAATCCTTTTGTAAGCAAGTGTGTAGCAATGTAACGCACATGTATACATTTATTTACTGTACAACAAATACTGCCTGCATTGCACAAAAAGCCTTCTTATGATGCTTTTCCATGTTTTGTATAGCGGTAAAGGAAACCTTCATAGTGGTTTCTTTTGCAAATCAAAGCATTCTTTTTGACACTTTTGATCATCTCAGCTTCCGTGTAGCATGGTCATTACGATGTGCACATCCGTATACACAGTGAGATCCTGTTCAATTCTATTGTGGGCTGACAACACACAGCTTGTTATAAGCCTAATACAAAGAACTGACAGCTCAAGTCAGAGTTGCTGTACTAACACTTCAATGTTAGTACAGTGATCTCTAACAGCTATTGTGTTCTAACAGGGGGACGCGCCCCCCTCGCCAGAACACTCCAGTCTGCGCTCTCAGCAATTGGGGGCCAGTTGGCTGCTGGTTTTCCAGCATGCTAGTCCAATGGCCGAATGGCCAGCTTCTGTCGGATTAGCTGCCATACACACGACCCAAATATATGTCGCGGGGCATCCCATATAGCATAGCATATACGTAGCCAAAAAAAAGGTGCAGGGGTCCCAATGCGAATGTAAACTCAAAAACACAAAATGTGATACAATGCAGCTAACAAGTCCTAGTGGCTGCATTTGTTTTCTTTATTTTCAGGCTTCTTTCCTTTATTTTCACTTGGTATTCCTACAAATAACACTTCCTATCCCTTTGTGCCTATGCTCCACTATCCTCCATTGTATCCATGGAGGTAGCCATGCTTGTCACCAAGGCTGGGCTTCAAAAATGTCTGTCTTTGTTCAAGCGGAGGTCCGCCCATCCCTTTTAGGCCTCATACACAATGAGGAAAAATAAGTAAAACATCGGGTCCACCGTTTTTGAAAAATCAGCGGTTTTTCCGGCGTTTTGCATCGGCGTTAGTGAGGGTTAATGAGCGTCAGCGTCAATCTGCGTTTTTTTAAAAAAATTCCTCTGCTATTTTTTAACCTGAAAATGCCGGCATCAAAAAGCCAGTTAACGCCGGTAAGGCATTAGTGAGCGTTTTGCGGCATCAGCGTCAAAAACGCCAAAACGCTATAGCCTTGGAACGCGCTGGTCCCGCGTTCTAAATACAGCTCACTAACGCCGATACCCTCTACTGCTCAAAAACATCTGTGTTTTTATGGGCCCATTGAATAACATGGAGAGCTGTAAAAGAACGCCCAAAAACGTGGTGTTAAAAAATGCCCGTGTGTATGAGGGCTAAAAATTAAGAGTCAGCAGCTACACATACTGTAGCTGATGACTTTTAACATTAGGACACTTACCTGTCCTGGTGTCCAGTGATGTTTCAATCAGCTGTCGGTTGCTGCTGCCGCCGCCATTGCTGGTAAGGGAACCCGGCAGTGTAGCCTTTCGCAAAGTGCGCTGAGCTCTCTCACTGGCCCGGCAGAAGGGGAGGAGGAGGGGGTGAGCTGCTGACATAATTCACCTTGGCCCGGTCTCCCGAAAGTGGGGACAGGATACCTGTCAGGTATCCGTTCCCCCCAAAAGTTGCCAAATGTGGCACTGGAGGGGGAGAGGTATCGGATAAGTGGAAGTTCCATTTTGGGTAGAACTCCACTTTCAGCACCATTACATGGTGGTTTGATTGATCTGTAGTTTACGAAAGAAGGTAAGGTTACATTTGCTTTTTCATTAAAAGAACACTGCATTTTTGGCAAGATCTAGAGGCATTTTCTGCACATGATGAAAATGTTCTTAGCCTGAAAAAATAAACAAATGTAGTCACCACCGGTTTAAACCCGTTTAACCGCTTGCCGACCATATACTGTATATATATGGTGGCAAGGCGGCTCTCCTGTGAAGAATCACCTACCTGTACATGATTCTGCACTTCACGGGTCTGGGGTGCACACACATGGCATTGACGACCAGCTCCCGCTGTGATTGGACACAGCAGGAGCCAATTAGCAGGTCCCGGCGATCGTTCCCGAGAGAGACAGAATGACGGTCTGCCGATGTAAACAAGGCAGATCGCCGTTCTGTGAGAAGGGGAGGTAGAGATCCTGTGTTTCTGCTAAGTAAAGGCTAAGTAAGCCTTCTCACAGTAAAAGCACATCCCCCACAGTTAGTAATCACTCCCTAGAAACACAGTTTGACCACCCCTGATGTTAAACCCTTTCCTGCCAGTGTCATTAGTACAGTGACAGTGCATATTTTTAGTACTGATCACTGTATTAGTGTCACTGGTCCCTAAAAAAGTGCATCACTTAGTGTCCACTTTGTCCGCCGCAATGTTGCAGTCCTGCTATAAGTTGCTGATCGCTGCCTTTACTAGTAAAAAAATAAATAAATAAAAATCCCGTTAATCTATCCCATAGTTTGTAGCCCTATAAGTTTTGCGCAGACTAATCAATATACACTTATTGGGATTTTTTTCACCAGAAATATGTAGCAGAATACATACTGACCTAAATTGATGAAGAAATTCGATTTTTTCTATTTTTTTTTTAATTTGTTTTATGGCAGAAAGTAAGAAATATTGTTTGTTTTTTTTTCAAAATTGTCAGTCTTTTTTTGTTTATAGCGCAAAAAAAAAAAAACGCAGAGGTAATCAAATACCACCAAAAGAAAGCTCTATTTGTGGGAAAAATAGAGCATAACTTTTATTTGGGCACAGCGTCGCATAACTGCGCAATTGTCAGTTAAACTCAGTGCCGTATCTCAAAAATGGCCTGATCATGAAGGGGGGTAAACCTTCCGGAGCTTAAGCGGTTAAACCATTTCATAGTCTATTCAAAACCAAAGTTTGGCTCTTTGCACAGTTTGATTTGATTTTAAAGCAGTAGCCTTGTTAACTTTGTCTCCCAAAATTGATCAATTGTTTAAGAGGCTTACACCTGATATTTTAAAGACTGCAAGTAACCAGACTGTACAACAATATTAAAGCTACACAATAATCATAAATGAAAGTTAACCCTTAGCATGCATAAATAGAGTGTAGCCTACCTGCCGGGTAGCTCAGCTGTTTATCCAGGCCACAATGTATTGCACCGCACTCCCTTTGTCTGACTCTGATGATCCTGGAACACATCTGCTGGTGATACTGGGACTCTCTCCGTCCTGACTTCTGCATACAAAAAAAATCAAAAGTAAAATATGCCTGTGATGTACACAGTGAGCACACCCTTTACAGTACAATGCATGGAACAATTAATATCACTGAGGGGGAGCAGCCCCAGGTTTCTAAAGAAACATTAACACATGAGGGGGAGAAGCAGTGATGGGGAGCAAATACAGAGCTAGCATATCATACAAGTCTAGGTTCACACCTATGCAGATGCATTTTCCGTGTTTTTTTCCTGGTTTTTACTGCGTTTTAACCACAATTATACCGTGTTTTGCAGCGTTTTTGCTGCGTTTTGCACTTTTTTATTTTTTGGGGGGGGGGATTTGTTGCTAGGCAGATTTAAAACCATAAATCGTGCCAAAATTCCAGCACAATCGCTATAAAATTGTGGCAAAAACGCATCACAAAAACACCACTTGCGTTTCTGGTGCAGCTCCATTGAAGTCTATGGCATGCAAAACGCAAACTGCAGTGAGAAAAAAGTCCCCGACCCTTTCCAAAAAAACGCAAATCCGCAAAAAGCACAGATGTGAACTACCTCCATAGGAAACCATATTAAATGGACGGTAGTGCGTTTCAGCAAACTGCAAAACGCGGTAAAAACCGCATAGGTGTGAACCTAGACTAAAGGCTTATGTATTCTGTAAAGTGTTACCATAAAGAGATATTAAAGTCCAACGCCAAAAAAAAATATGAAATTTAAATAGTGCATTGTGCATCCTGTGCATATATATAAATAGTGCATTCCTAAGCCATCCTGCAATGAAATGGATCAAAGTCACAGTCTCCCCTATCAGCATAGTAAATATTCTGCCCTTGGGTGCTGGTCCCCTCACCCCTCTTAAGAGTTCTCCTACCTCTGGAGACCCTAAAAAGGGCTTCACCACTGGAAGTGTCACTTCCACTAATAGTGTACACATAAAGCAGACAGTGATGTGGACACCTAAAGAAGGACCCGAGTAGAGATTGATCATCATGAGACTTAAGAGAATTTGGATATTTGTTTTTTTCATACCACTGGTTAGTTATAGGGGGTGGAAGGGCAGTTGCTAATATCCCTGATTTAGGCTTTAAGAATTTCACGTCAAGGAAACTGTAAAGGTATTTGCTGCTCACTGTGCAAAAGACCTAGCCAGACATGAAAGGGAAGGAGAATTAGTGAGAGGATGCACACAGAAATAAAAACACCCATGTATGTAGCATGGCAAGAGAAGCGTACAAGCTGTCTTTTAGTAGGCTTAGGATTACTAAAATAATTTTTATTCTTGAAATGTGTGAGCAACAGTAAGAAACGCTATGAGCTATTTATTGCGATCTGTTTGAGAGTTTCACTCTCAATTTTTGCCATGGTTGTTTCTTGACAGAAAGTAGAGGGTAATCTAAAATATTAAAGCTGTTGCCGGAACAAGACTAGAGGCAAGATTTCGTAGTGTGGGCACAGCCAGCAATAAAACCTGGCAGAAGTGCTTACCCTTCACCTTTCTAAACCAAAATCAGAATACAATGTTTTTTTTGCCTGTGGTCCCATAATAAAGTGTAACTCCACTTTTGTTGGGGAAAAAATCCCCCTGGGGATTTCAAAACACCTTGTTGCAGATTCCTACCTTTTTCTATTCTGGAGCAATAGCCATTTGCTTCACTATGTCTTTTCCAGACTGGTTCCTGAATGGGGGAGTCTGTGTTCATTATAACCACCTGAGGAAATCTCAGTGTTATAATAAGAAAAGCTATAGTCAAGGGTAATCTCTGACAACCTGACAGAAGTGCTTACCCTTCACCTTTCCAAACCAAAATCAGAATACAATGTTTTGCCTATGGTCCCATAATAAAGTGTAACTCCACTTTTGTTGGAAAAAAAATCCCTCAGGGGGTTTCAAAACACCTTGTTGTAGATTCCTACCCTTTTCTGTTCTGGAGCAAAAGCGATTTGCTTCACTATGTCCTTTCCAGACTGGTTCCTGAATGGAGGAGTCTGTGTTCATTATGACCACCTGCGGAAAGATCAGTGTTACAATAAGAAACGCTGTAGTTAAGGGTAATCTCTGACAACCTGACAGAGGTGCTTACTCTTCACCTTTCTAAACCAAAAACAGAATACAATGTTTTGCCTGTGGTGCCGCAATAAAGTGTAACTCCACTTTTGTTGAAAAAAAAAAGCCTCAGGGGGTTTCAAAACACCTTGTTGTAGATTCCTACCTTTTTTTCACTGTGTTCTTTCCAGACTGATTTCTGAATGGGGGAGTCTGTGTTCATTATAACCACCAGAGGAAATGTCAGTGCTGTAAAAAAAAAAGCTGTAGTGTCTGCATCCTTTTAGTACACAGGCCTCTCTGACTACTACTGCAGTGAATGCCTAAAATTGTACTTGTATCTTCTGAGAAAATCAGTCAGAAAAAGCCAGAATAGACATTTCTTGATTTTCAGAAAAGTATGACAGCTGTTGATTAAAATGAATATATATATATTACATTCCAATATTGGGATCCCAATATATCTCAATATTGAATCCCATGGACTAAGACTGGGATGTCATTAAAGTTCAAGTGTGTGTAAAAGGCAGGCGTCCCAATACTTTTGGTAATATAGTGTACCGCTATATACAGTATCTCATAAAAGTGGGTACACACCTCACATTTTTGTAAATATTTTATTCTAGCTTTTTATGTGACAACACTGAAAAATTACACTTTGCTACAATGTAAAGTAGTGAGTGTACAGCTTATATAACAGTGTAAATTTGCTGTCCCCTCAAAATAACTCAACACACAGCCATTAATGTCTAAACCACTGGCAACAAAAGTGAGTACACCCCTAAGTAAAAATGTCCAAATTGGGCCCAATTAGCCATTTTGCTCCCCAAAGTCATGTGACTCATTAGTGTTGCAAGGTCTCAGATGTGAAATGTGTTAAATTTAGTGTTATCACTCTCACTATCTTATACTGGTCACTGGAAGTTCAACATGGCATCTCATGGCAAAGAACTTTGAGGATCTGAAAAAAAAGAATTATTGCTCTACATAAAGATGGCCTAGGCTATAAAAAGATTGCCTAGACCCTGAAACTGAGCTGCAGGACGGTGGCCAAGACCATACAGCGGTTTAACAGGACAGGTTTCAGTCAGAACAGGCATCACCATGGTCGACCAAAGGAGTTGAGTGCACATGCTCAGCGTCATATCCAGAGGTTGTCTTTGGGAAATAGACGTATGAGTGCTACCAGTATTGCTGCAGAGGTTGAAGGGGTGGGGGGTCAGCCTGTCGGTGCTCAGACCATAAGCTGCACACTGCATCAAATTGGTCTGCATGGCTGTTGTCCCAGAAGAAAGCCTCTTCTAAAGATGATGCACAAGAAAGCCTGCAGTTTGCTGAATACAAGCAAACTAAGGACATGGATTACTGGAACCATGTCCTGTGGTCTGATGAGACCAAGATAAACTTATTTGGTTCAGATGGTGTCAAGCGTTTGTGGTGGCAACCAGGTGAGGAGTACAAAGACAAGTGTATCTTGCCTACAGTCAAGCATGGTGGTGGGAGTGTCATGGTCTGGGGCTGCATGAGTGCTGCCAGCACTGGGGAGCTACAGTTCATTGAGGGAACCATGAATGCCAATATGTACTGTGACATACTGAAGCAGAGCATGATCCCCTCCCTTTGGAGACTGGGCTACAGGGCAGTATTCCAATATGATAACGACCCCAAACACACCCCCAAGACGACTACTGCCTTGCTAAAGGAGCTAAGGGTAAAGGTGATGGACTGGCCAAGCATGTCTCCAGACCTAAACCCTATTGAGCATCTGTGGGGCATCCTCAAATGGAAGGTGGAGGAACGCAAGGTCTCTAACATCCACCAGCTCCATGATGTTGTCATGGAGGAGAGGAAGAAGACTCCAGTGGCAACCTGTGAAGCTCTGGTGAACTCCATGCCAAGAGGATTAAGGCAGTGCTGGAAAATAATGGTGGCCACACAAAAATATTGACACTTTGCGACCAATTTGGATATTTTCACTTAGGGGTGTGCTCACTTTTGTTTTGAGGGGACAGCAAATTTACACTGTTATACAAGCTGTACACTCACTACTTTACATTGTAGCAAAGTGTCATTTCTTCAGTGTTGTCACATGAAAAGATAGAATAAAATATTTACAAAAAATGTGAAGGGTGTACTCACTTTTGTGAGATACTGTATATATTTTATTTTATTTTTATTTATTTATTTATTTATTTTATAGTAAAGTTCACTTTTCCTTTAAATTACCTTACAGGTTCAATTTTCTTCAAAATAAATACAGGGGTAATTTTTTTGCGTTCGCAGAGGATTTCATAATGTTGCCGGCCCAGAATGTATAAAACTCATGTAGAGAGAAAAATCACAAAACTGCATGATTCTGTTAGCGTGTATGATTCTCCGGGTTAGGTGGAAGTCACATCAATTGCTCTACCATAAAGTAGGAAAGGATTGGTTTTCTTGAGTTAAGGGGGAAGGGTTTAGGTCACTTACTAATAATTTTACACCTTGGATCTTGGATCCTTTATCTTTTTACTTCTTAATGTCGGTATCCTACATTGGTAGCACAAGAAATGACATCACCTTATTTTTAAATAAAATAAGAGCAAGTGACAATATCGTTTATCACAGGCAGGATCAATACTATGGATGATGCATATCATATCCTTTCTGCAGTATTTGCTTAAATGTAATTAAACAGTAGCGTGTGTCATTTTTCATTTTCCCCTATATTTGCATGCAGAAACTCATGTAAAAGGAATAAGAAAGCATGTGAAGAGTAATCCCATGTGTAAGGAAGGAGCTTAAAGGAGAACTTCACTAGCCAACACCTGCCCTTCTATTCCATCATCCTCTGCTATCATTTTCACTGAGGAATCCATAGAAAAGTAGGGAGAGTGTAAGGAGAGTTCCCCAAAATAAGCAATTAAAAAAAACCTCAGATAGTCCTCTGATGATGCACCATGGCACACAAGCAATAGAATACCCTGCAATTTGGAAGTGTGGGGAGAATTCTCAAAAAAAGGGTAATTTAAAAAATAAAAAGCATTTTGACATTTTGATAGAGGAAGGGGCAAGGGATTTGATGGCAGAAAGTGTCTGGGGAGCGTAAGGGTCAGGTTTGATTAATCAAACGTAATGCATTTTAATGTTTAACACTAGAAACTACAATTTTCGATTGGTTTGCTTACAATATAAATTGATCTTTCTACAAATATGATTTAAAAAAATGGGCTACTGCTTGCATACATTTTTGAGGCAGTTTCTAATCATCTTATGTATGGAGGTAGAACAATACTAGGGGTACACAGCTGGAGGTAACCAGCAACTTTAATGGGTATTGCAACACACTAAATATTAGAGGTTTGTTTCAGGTAAAAGGAGGAACATCAAAGGGCCAGTATAATTCCAAATTATCATATTGTTCCCTGTATGGCCAGTTTAAGTATATACTGTATATCAGACTTTCTCAATCTTTTCAACACAAGGGAACCCTTAAAATAACTTTCAGGTCTCTGGGAACCCCTACTAAAAATGACTCTATCCACAACTCATGATACATTAGTGTGGTATCAGTGGGAAGAATGCTCCTTACACTTGTGGCCATTGGGAAGAATAACCCCCTAACTGTATAGATAGCTAAAAAGATCAATGGTGTTGGTAGGAACGTATCTGAGAGGAAGAAATTGCTCATTGCTCAAGGAACCCCTAGCAACCTCTGGAGGAACCCTTGAGTTCCAGGTGAACCCTGGTTGAGAAACCCTGCTGTATATGACATTTATGCTGTATGTTTAGGTGATAGCTAGTATATACAACACATATCAACCACATCATCATAATCATGAAGCCCCAACATTTAGATAAACAAACTCTTTAAATCCATTTAGGTATCAATCAGGTATCCATTTAGAAATGCAATTTGTTGATTTATGCTTGCTCTTGTAAGTACAAAACATTTACTAAGCATGACCACATTTAATATAATATTAAATGGGGTTTCTCTTGTTCTACACCATGGTATATAGGCTCAGAAATTGATTGTCATTTAAGCAGCAAAAGCACATAAAACTCAGCTCAGTAGCATCAAATAAGCCACATTAATCATGTAAATACCTTTATGGAAGATACCAATATATTCTTGGTTGCGGATGTGTTCTACCATGCATAGATAGAATCCATTTATAGATGAGATATCCTGAGCTTAAAGACAGTCAAGCATATATCTAAATGCATTCTGCTGCATCATTTTGTAAGAGCATCATGTATAGAAATAGTAAAGTTTCCTTAAAATTGTTATTAAGATTACAAGAAGATTTAAAATATATATATATAAAATTGAAGTACCACAATTACAAATTGATACAATTTGCTATATTACAATACCAAAACGCCCATGAAGCAATCTTTGTATAAAATTTCTAACACCCCTTGCACACCTACTAAAATTTAGTGACGATGCCTACACTGGCCAATAAAATGAGAGTGAAAGGATGGATACCAACTGTTATGAAATATTATCAATTTTGATCATTGTCCAAATCCACATGGGACTGTTGTAGATACAAAAGTCTTGTGAAAAGCGGCGCTGCTCAATTAAAACATGAGTCCATATACAGAAAAAGTGAATGAATGGAATGATTTTAAACCATGTTGTCCACCGTCACCACACCTCGTGAGAAAAGAAGGGGTTCCCCCCATGTGGAAAGACTCACCAGCAGGTGGCCAATTATAAGCCCAAGAGCAATGTTTCACAAAGGTATTATCATCCACCTCTCCTTCACTCAGTACGGCAGAAAGCTTGATGCAAATGAGAGAACTACACTCCTCCTATGTAGATAGGGTAATTCTTTATCTTACTTCTTAGATGTGGTGTCTGCTTTAGCTTTCTTTTTTTAGGCTTCTATCCTTTTCATTTTTGCCTGGTAATCCTGCGCATAATGTACTTCTTGTTCCTGGGTGGGTACACTCTCTCCTCCACAGTATCTATTCAACCATGATTGTACCTGAGTGTACCCACTTTGCATCAAGCTTTCTGCCGTACTGAGTGAAGGAGAGGTGGATGATAATACCTTTGTGATACATTGCTGTTGGGCTTATAATTGGCCACCTGCTGGTGAGCCTCTCCACATAGGGGGGAACCCCTTCTTTCTTCACGAGGTGTGGTGACGGTGAACAACATGGTTTAAAACCATTCCATTCATTGATGCACGTTTTCTGTATATGGACTCATGCCTCTTTTCACAAGACCTTTGTATCTACAACAGTCCCATGTGGATTTGGACAATTTGTTTTATTTATTAATAGTGGCTGCTGGCTTGATTGTTTGAAATTTTTATATTAGATGTTTAGATTACTATAGATTTACAATACCCTATGGGGTCACATTCCCGATTTGAGTATTGTTTTTGATTTATTATATTTGTTCATCCTCTAATTTTTTGTTAGAACTTATGGTTACTCTAGAGCGCTGATATCTGGCACTGGTGTTCTTTAGACTATAGTGTTTTGACATATTACAATTTTGATCATTTTTTATGATAGCAGGTACCATCATAAATGATTGAAAAGATATTCTTCCTCTTCAAGGCTTTTATTTGGTTTCTAACATAAAGGTACACTGTCATGAGAAGATCATGGGGACTGTCACCGATGAACTCTCCTTTGGGAATGCTAGTTCCCTGGCTGTCATGTTGATGCTTTGGTTTAATAACTGCCTAACCCGTATAGAAAAAAAATCTGACACTCATTTAGAGCATGCATGTTCTGGGTCTGTGATTCCAAGTAGTTAAGCCAGACACAGCCAGGCAACTAGCAATTTCACAAGAAAGAGACCTGCAATAGCTCTCATACTTACATCATGACAGAGTCACTTTAATGAAAAGTGATCTTTTGAAATATATGGAATGATAAAAAAACAAAAAAGAGTAGCTTATTCAACTCCCAGGCTTACTTTTACTTTTAGAGCACCACTGTATATAGACTGGTGGAAATTTAAACTTGGTAGTAATAATCAAAGCAACTAATACTATTCAGTCCATCATGCAGGCTCGAAAATAAAAGCATTGCAATATAATTCCAAAAATAGTATCTACTTTTAGGAGCTTTTAAAAAAAAAAATCTAGAAATGTTAAATATAAATGTAAACAATGCTTAAATACCAATGTTTCTTCAAAGTAAATCTCCAGTTTCTTCACCACTTGCATTCAAAAGTGTGGATGCACATTCATTCACCAGAGATGTTTGACCCCTTTTTACAGTTAGGTCAAAAAGCGATTTTGCCCTCAGAATTCCCCCTGGGATTAGGCTCTAATATCCTTTGATCCTCAATTTTGGTCATCTCATGAATGATTATCGCTAAAATCGGAGAAGGATATTGAAGCCTAATCCCAGGGGGATTTCAGCCTCTGAGGGCAAAAGCTCTTTTTGACCTACCTGTAAAAATGGAAGAAACAGAAGAGAGGAGGCGCTTCTAAGTGCAATATGCCAGTACACTTTATTAGAAAAAAGGTTAAAAACACTCGCAAGATAACTGTGTAAAGAACACATCCAGCATCCAATACAAGGGGGAACCAAACGCTCATCTGCGCCACTTCATCAGGCAGTTGGGGGTTGACATCCACCCCTGACTGCCTGATGAAGTGGCGCAGCCTCCCACGTCATTGGAGCCTGCCAGCCAAGGAAACGCGTCGCACCACTGTGAAGCCATCCTGCCTGTGCCGAGTGTTTGCGCTCCCAGCCTCTTTCTGAACTACACGCCGTGATCCGGCTTCTTCCATCATACAGCGTGCAGGACTAACGATCGTTTTGGTTGACCATCGTTCTTGAAGGACCACCCGGTCAGATGGGATGAGCGTTTGGTTCCCCCTTGTATTGGATGCTGGATGTGTTCTTTACACAGTTAACTTGTGAGTGTTTTTAACCTTTTTTCTAATAAACTGTACTGGCATATTGCACTTAGAAGCGCCTCCTCTCTTCTGTTTCTTCCAGGTTCTGTGAGTTGGGGTTTGCTCACCGTGGATGGCAGCTTCTGGTGTCTTATGTTTCAGTTTGCTTCTCCTTTCCTGACCTTTTCCATTTTTTGCCCTATTTTCACCAGTCTGATATGGACTATTATATATGAAGATTACTGCTTATGGACTTTGCCTATGGGCTTTGCCTATGGACTTTGCATATGGACTTTTAAAATTTTAAATTAATATTTATGCCCTTACACACATCCTCTTTATCAAACCACCTCTAGGATTGTATATTCTGGGTGTTGCGCCTCTTACTTGTTTGTACCTGTAAAAATGGGTCAAACGTCTCTGGTGAGTGTGTATCCACACTTTTGAGCACAAGTGGTGAAGAAACTGTAGATTTACTTGATTTACATTGATGTTGGAAATCTGTCACATTGGACTGTTTGATGTATACGGTTTATTACACAATACTGGTTGCATGTTATAGAGATTTTGTATGTAAGCTCCACCCCTTTGCTACCTTTTAATCTCTCACAAGTGGATTCTTTCCATGGAAAGGAGCAGCTACATGTGATGTTGTTGTTTTGTTTTGTTTTGTTGTTTTTTTTTATGCTAGCTTTATTTAGGTGCCGAACATTTGTTTATTTATACTAAATGCCTATATAGTAGAAGGAAGAAATGGCCACAAAGTTTGTGTAAGGCCACTGAGACTATATTGAACACAGCAAAAAGGCTATATATAGAAACATGTTGGTTGTCTATTTTATATTTGCATAAAATCAACTGGAATTCACTGCATGATGTCCGCTCAGTATTTGTCTGGGTTTGCTTCTGCAAAGAAACATCATTAGATAAATAATTAGTAGAAGCCCTCACAGGTCTTGAGCAGGAGTGTATGTCCAAACAAGTGGAGTTTATTTTGTACAACATTTGGTTGATGGATCACCGTCCATCTTTTTCAAGGCATGTGTGACTTTTAATGGGAGCAAGAAAGACCTACTAGACCTACAGAGACCCTCTCACCCTTCTACTGTACTCACTGCTAATATTCTGAGGACCTATTTGGACCCATCGGCTTCTTTGGAGTTGCCTTTTTAATTTGGAATTAATAACTATTTTTCTTGGTCCAGCACTCCACTAACACCTGTGCATCCATACCACCTAACAATTCCAATTCCTGTGGCACTGTCTGGCATATCAACAAAAACCTTGTGTTCAGTGGACATCATCATTGCCTTTTGCACTATTTTCCTGAATTAAATTATGAAATATGACTACAAAAGTTAGTGTTTAGATTTGCTGTAAATCAATATGGATCAAGGGTTGCTTTGGGCAAACTTCAGCACACTATTGATCTATAGATAAAACACTATGCTGCAAGAAAGTTCATAAATTTCCCAAAGCAGTGTTTAGAAGTCTAATGTGAATTTTCCATTTCTCTGTTTTTTTTCTTCTAGACAGTATGACGAGTAAACTAGCGGACAAGAAGGAGCAGATGATACCATGAAGAGTAGGTCACAGGCCCTTTGTTGCCATCTGTTTAGTAAGTAAAGATTAATTCATTGGCAGAGTGTTTACGTTCATTAATCTTTTTTATAGATCCTTTCCAACAGAACAGTTTCACAGGTGTAAATTGGCTGGAGTGATTTAAAGTGACTGTTTCAAGTTGTTAAAGAAAACCTATCATGATTAGAACATAGAGTCGCCTTTCCTGGCCTCTCCTTTTAAAAACGTTAATTGGGTCAAGCAGATCTGCTTGCTTCAATATCTGGCACAATTATGAAAAAGTACTGGTAAGGCTTATAGGTTTTCATGTTACAGGTTAGTGATTTATGTACTATAGCCAATGGATCAGCATACCAACCAGGATATTTGCATTTTCAGAAGGAGGGCAGCCATGGCAACCCCCTAAATTCCCTCTAAATGTATTGGGCCATTTATTTAGTTATTTTAATTTTTAGTCCTGTACCATCTCATTATGTGATTTGATTTGTTTGTTTTTTTGCTTGGACCTATCTTGAGATCCATGTTTTGTCTTATGGATGCACTTCCTAAAATCTTATAAGTGGATTTGCTACTGTAATTGGAAAAGGTCATCTGCCTGAACTACTATTATTTTCTTAACCTCTTAGGGACAAAACCATCTTTACATTTCAGTTCTAATGTAATTTTACCTAAAATAATAGTATTCTAATAATCTATTAATATCGGAATGTGACTCAGTTTTACTATTGTATGTTAAAAAATCATTTTCTACTACTAGTAAAATAATATAAAAATAAAAAATTGTGACCATGCTGAATTGATAAAACAGCAAAGACTAGGGGTCTCCAGACGTTTCCATACAAGGGGGCCACATTGTATAGTTTACAAAAATTCAGGGGCCGAAAACAGTTCTATATGTGAATGGATACGTTTTACTTTTTTTCATATCAGCATGATATGATTCAAAACAAATAGAAAAGAACTTAAAGTGGTTGTAAACCCCCGCATATACCCAGTGAAGTGAACAGCTTCAGGTGAAAGAAAGAGATGAAACAAATCCTCCTACATAGGTTTTACTTGTTTATCTGCAGACTTCAGTTCCCTACAACCCTTAAAAGTGATAAAATCCTATGCATCTGTGAGTAGTGGAGAACTGCAGTTACAGCTCTGAGACACTGTGTAATAGCTGATTGGAGGAAAAGGATAATCCCCCCCACATAGGCAGAGGAATGAAGGAACATGCAGAGATGTATTCTGACTAGACAAGCTGTGTGCTTATCATCCTCCCTGACCCAAATTTTAGCTCATCATGTTATCTCATGTGTCAGAAAATTTGTCAGAAGTGACTCATGCTGATAACAGAGGAACAAAGCACCAGAGAGAAACGACACTTAGAGCTTTGGAGAGAGACATGAAAACACTGCAGATATATGTGCTTAGTTCAAATTTCATGACTGAGGTTTACAACCACTATGGCGCCGCTATGCAGGTGGGAGTATGGCGCCTTTAACCCCCACAAGGGGTTAAAAAGGGGATAAAAGTGGCAGCACACTTCCGAGGCAGTGTGCAGCCACTTGGGAAGCGATTGCCATTGATTTCAATGGCAAGGGCGGTGGAGGAGCCCCAAAGATGCTGCTTGCAGGACTTTTTGTAACGTCCTGCAAGCGTACCGCCCCAGTGTGAAAGCACTCAGGTTTTCACCTTGGGGTGGATTGAGGGGGGATTTTGAGGCACTTTGCAGGTGCTATTTTTGGCTAAAAAAACACCTGTAAAACGCCTCAGTGTGAAAGTGGCCTAAGTAAGACAAAAAAATAACTATTTACAATAAACTCGTATCAGAGTTCCCCCTTACATCAGATTCCCTTTACATGAGAGTCCCTACTGAAGCCCTCCCTTACATCAAATAAAAATACACCTGTACCTCACAAACTTACAGCATGGCTGGGAACCTGAAGACCTGTTTCAGAGGTCACTGACCCTAGCTGAGGGCCAGATAAAATCTTTTTGGCTTTTTGGTTGGAAACCCTGTGCTAGTCTCATATCTCAGCACAGATCTCAGAGTTTCATACAATACTTCAGAGGCAGTGGGTCAACAAAAAAACAGGTATTGAGTTGTGTGTATTTCTGATGATACAATCATCTAGTATAGCAGCTCCTGAACATGCTGCAGACAATGAATTCAGACTATGTGTGGTTTTGACAATGGTTATGCAGGAATGGAATATTACTTTTTACCATTTGGACTTTAGATGTATGCTGTATACAAATGTTTGATGATGGCTACAAACACATGCACACTCATACGCTTATAAGAGAACTAGAAAAGACAACCTATTATGGCCAATCAGACAAAAACCTCTAAGAATGTAAAGCCAACCATACCAACCAACCAACCTGTTTTACCTGAAAATATTTTTGACGGTGAATTTAAAGAGAGAAGAAATTATCATCAATACATTTTTTTCCAACATCATTTGAGCTTTAACTGTAGATTAATAGAGATTAGTATATTCATGGTGGACTTAGTGATTTGGTTACTCCCATTTTAGCACATTGGATTTCCTTAGGAAGACAGATCATTGGATTATTCCACAAAGGAAAAGGTGAACACATATGGCATATGCTCTCCAAGATTATAGTCTTATTTTCTCTTCCTTAGAACTATAATAGACGCTGTTTGGAGGACCTTCTTTCATGTTAGAAGCACAGGCCTTAGCAATGTCATTATATATTTTTTTATTTCAATACATTTTTATTAATTTTCAAGTTTAAAGCTGTTCTAAAGCCTAAACATTTTTTTTTTACTTTAATGCATTCCTTGCATTAAGGTAAAAAATGTTTAGGCATCAGCATCCCCCCTTTTACTTACCTGAGCCCTTATTTGATCCAGCGCTGTGCACGTCTGCAGCTTTTCTCTCCCCTCACTTCTGAGTCTCGCTGGCTTTGCTGGGGCATTAGTGCTGTCAATCAAAGTCAGTGACGAGGGTGTGGAGGGCCAGGGCTGTCTGTCAATGGATGCAGCAGCAGGACTCAGGAGTGAGCATGCATGAGTGCACCCATGGGGCACTGGACAGAGGGGAGGGGCCAGGAGTTCTAGTGGGGAGCCTGAGAAGAAGAGGATTGCGGCTAGCAAAGCAGGGAAGTATAGACACTTTTTTTTTTTTTTTACCTTTACAAACACTTTAAATTCAACAAGCTGAACAATAAACAGTAAAGGAAAGAAGTCAATATGCTTGCATCAGCCAATGTAACATTGGAAAATGGCATTAATAAGGCATTAAGCAATCAAAACAGGAATGGACCAGGGCATTAAAGTGGTTGTAAGGGCAAGATATTTTTACCTTAAAGTGGTTCTAAAAGCTAGACATGTCTTTTACCTTAATGCATTCCCTGCATCCCTGTACCACTGGTTCTATCTCCCCTTTACCTTCCTTTTCCCTTACCTGAGTCTTATTTGAGATTGTGCTGTGCTTGTCTGCAGTGGCTCTGGTCCTTCTCTCTCTCTTCTCACAGTTTCGGAGACAGCAGTGGGAGCCATTGGCTCCTGCTGCTGTCAGTCAAATCCTGTGAGGAGGGAGCAGAGGGCAGGGCTGAGCTGCACTGTTTGCGTCAATAACTGCACACATGCCGGCTCAGGAGCGAGCACTCAGGTGTGCCACCATAGACCATCCTGCGGTGGTGCACGGACTAGAGAAGGAGCCAAGAGCGACAGCAGGGGACCCCAGAAAAGGAGTTTCCAGGCTGCTTTGTGCAATACACACAGATAAATATATCATGTTTATTATTTTAATAAAAAAGAATACCCTTTACAACTGCTTTAATGCATTCCCTGTATCAATCCAGTGCTGTACTTGTTTGCTGTTCTCTATCCCCGTCCTCACAGGCACAGAGACAGCAGCAGGAGCCATTAGCTCCCACTTCTGTCAATCAAATTCTGTGACAAGGGAACTGGGAGTGGGGTCATTATTGTTTTATGGAAAATTAAACAACACATCTTTTTCCTTGAGTTTTGCAATGAACTGCTACATGTAAGGTATGCAATGTTTCAGTATGAATGGTCCAATTGTCTATATTGTAATAGCACTTGCAGTTCATATGTGATCAAGGTTTGTTACTGTATGGCATGTCATTACTAAAAATGAAAAAGGGGGGGATGAGAGATACAGTCTCTCACAAGGGGTTCTGTTAATCCAAACGAGATGTGGGAAAAGCCGCAGTATAGTGTCCACATAAGCTTTATTGAAAAATACATCAATCCAAAAATATATATATGATATCAAAATGTGTGATAAACATTAAAATGAGACAACGTTGTCTAATTAAAAGCACAAAGCTCATGTCCCAACCCTAAGCATCCATGTGTAGACAAATAGCACTAACAAAAATACATAACAGTCTGTAGGCTAGAAAATAGGTCTGGGAAACCCTATGGTTGCACGCCAGTAAATGGCTGTCTGTCAACACGGTGGGACCTCCAGACTATTTATTTGCCTTAACAATAATAAGGCATAGGGCTATTCAATAAATGGTGGCAGTGAACAGTAACTGTTAGTGGTGCTGAGCAGCTAGGGCATCCATATGTAAACCAGTAGCACTAACATGAAAACACAGCACTTCTATAGGCTAGAAAATAGATCTGGGAAACCCGATTGTTGCACGTCAATATACGGCTGTCTATCAACACAGTGGGACATCCAGGTTATTTATTTGCCTTAACGGTATTAACAAGCAGTGCTATTCAGTTATCAGTGTCAGTAAGCTATGACCATTATTAATAATGAGCAGCACAGTCCAGTATAAGCATAAAATGAAGATATTGCTTGCCTGTGTATAACCCATGCCCCCACTTGGGCACAGCAGAGTCCCACAATATACTAGTAGCCCAGTATGGGAAATCAGCAGTTTAGTTAATTGGTGACTCAGAGGGTATACATATACAGGCTTCAGATGATAGTAATGCCACTTAATATGTCCAGTCACAGTTCAGACAATGCAGATGCAAGGTATAGATTGGCTCTTCGTGGAATATACATTAATAGGCTCAGATGATGAAGCAGCTAGTGGTATTTCCAACATAGAATGCACAGTCAAAAAAATGCAGGTAAACAGGAGAGAATATCCAAATAAGGCAAGTGTGCTGCCTCTCCTAATGAGTGAAGCCAGATTGTGGCTGCAGTTATCAGCTAAAGAGTATATCCTGAGAGGCTGTGCAATCCGCTGCAGGATGATCTCAAGTGATACTTAAAGGCTATAATGCATGGCTCAACCGCCTTATTTTAGGAGGGAGCCAGGCACACTCGCAGTTAGCTGTCCTCTTTCTGAGTGCAGTGGCATCTGTAGCTTTCATATTTAAGGGAGGCACATGGGGGGATAGGGATAAGAGTAGGGGGGGGCAACTATCAAACACAATTATATTTATAATATATATATATATATATATATATATATATATATACACACATACATATACACAGCACCTTGAGGGGAGGACAGGGTAGATGCAGTCAGGTGGAGGGGAGAACAGAGTGGATGCAGCCAGGTGGAGGGGAGGGCAGGGTGGATGCAGCCAGGTGGAGGGGAGGACAGGGTGGATGCAGCCAGGTGGAGGGGAGGACAGGGTGAATGCAGCCAGGTGGATGGGAGCACAGGGGGAGCAGTCAGGTGGATGGGAGGATGGGGGTTACCTCTATGGAAGCCTTCATCCCTGGTCCCCCAATTGGAGGTAAGTTCTTACCTTGGGTGATAAACAATAGGATCTCCCTCCCCCTGACAGCCTCATGGTTCCTCTTTTCTCCCCCTGTCCTCTCTTCCCTCCTCCCCCCCGCTGTGCATGCTGGGGGCTGCAGTCCACTCCCAGGGATTCGTCCACTAGCAGGGAATCATCCTGGGCCTGCTGGTATTGTCTGGGACTACATGTCCCATAATCCTCTGCATGTTAGATTCCATTGACCCTGAATGTGGCCAATAGGAGTGGGCATTGCCAGGTGAATGAGAGCTGCTCAGTTCAAGGAGGAGAAGGAGGGGTGGAAATACCCCACATCTGCATCGCTGCCTGTGTCCCTTCTCAGACTCTGAGCCTGTGAGTTTTGGCACCACTGCCTTATGGCAGCGGTTTATGGAATGTGCGGGTGGCGGCAGACTCGGCACTCAGTACACAAAAGAGGCATTTTCATTGGGAGGGCATATGAGGGGGCACAGTATAAAGTTGGTGAGTCCATGGCCCCCTTTGGCCCCACCCTAGTGACACCACTGCCCGAGCGAAGATAATGATCCATCCACAGTGGGATTTCTGCAAGCATGCACCTCCAGCAGGCTCAGCTGGATGCTAACTTGGACACCGTGCCGTGCGCTCACGTCCGGTTTCAGGTTTGTTGGTTGAAGCTTCACACGAATGCCTCCAGGAATAGGGATAGGTGGGCAGGGTGGGCCTCTGTGGGCCCGCTACTGACTAGCTAAACAGCGAGTTTCCTCAGGGTATGGTCTTAGTTAATAGGTTCTATGTGATAAAATCCACCCCTCCTTAGGGGTGAGTCGGTGTGTTTGTTTGGGCCTCATCCCTACCCTTTTTCTCTGTTCCTCCATTACTAAAAACTAGCCTGTGGAATAACAAACATTTTAAGCCTCCCTTCTGAGTACAGTAGAATACAGAAAAACTCTGTCCCCCAGTGTATTACTTTTTTTTTTTTTTTTTTACAGAAACTATTAATTATTTTGAATTTAAGGTACTAAACAAAGCCTATTGGGCATACACAGGCTTTTTGAGTGAGACATTTTTTGGTGCCAACAAACAATATGAAAAACCAAGCTATCATGCCAGATAAAATACATTGTTAATCATGAAGCTTTATCTCCAAATTTCCAGTTCATCACCTTCGCTATTGTTTGCTAAGATATGCAGTGCTGAAGGTGTCTGTCAGTGCTGCTATCTCTCTTCTCCCTTTTCCATTGATATTAATAGGAACATTTGGATAAACAGAATGTAGCAGTTGATGGGCTGGTTATCTGGTCCTAGTGTCTGAATGCAATTGGATTTTGCATGCATGTTTGACTATCCTTGTAGGTCTGTGGATGGTTTTTAGGTATTGTTCCAGGAAGGCACGCATCCCTTTAGAAGCTATAGTGTTATTTTAAATTACCCTGTGATTTTAATAACACTAATATTAACACATGAAACATATAGACGTTATTATAGGACTAAATCCTGACCATAATCAACTTTCGAGGTTAAATGATTAACACCCCCTAGGCCTTGCCAAGATGTAGAAGTAAAGTCCTTGTAGGACACCAAGAAATACATGCTTTCTTGTCTCTGTTTATGGCCGGAATGCAGGAACTGACTCAGCTAACATACAGTGCTAAGAAGAGTTATCTCCACACACAGCACAGTGGCAGACAGTCTATCAGACAGCTCACAGCAGGCACTAATAATATGCCCTGTCTGCTCGAAGATTTGAATTAAAGATGCTCATATTCATTCTGGCAAAAACAACACTAACCCCACCTTACCCCCACCTTTATAGATTAGTGTTTTCTAGTACGTTTTATCTTTGTGTAAGACAGTCTCTCTCATGAAGCTACATAAATATATGACTCTTTAGATCCATTGGTTATATTAAATATTAATGGTGTATTTAGGCATTAAAATATTCACGTGTGCAATCCTACTTGCTTTAAAACAAACATACAGCCATTAAATGCAAGAACACCGATTATGAAATTAGAAATGGATGGAGTAGCCCTGATCTCTCAGGGAACAATGTTCCTCTCACTATATTGCCCATAACAAAGACTCCCACCAAACAAAACATACAAACGAGGCTATTGCATGTTGCTTCAAATCCTACCATAAACAACAATATAATTTATTCTCAGCACATTTTGCCTCTCCCCACATCCTAACATCCCTAAAATCCAAGATTCTCTGCAATCATCCTGGATGCTAAATTAACAGCAGAAGCTTTGAAGGCAATGGGAGACTTTAGCCTCGTATACAATACTAGTTTTCTTTCATTCAACCCATGAGCCTTCGGCTGAAGCCGGCCGAACGGCCAGTTTCTGTCGGACCAGCTACTATACACACGGGCCGAATGTCGGCCAGATTCATAGAGATTTGGCCCATGTGTACTAGGCTTTAGTCTTGATCGAGGAGTTTTTATATTTAGTGTCCAGGCTTAAGTCAGGTAAAGTAAAATAAAGCAATAACGTAAAATCAGTCACCCTATTCCGAGAAGGCCTTCAACTCACTTGCGCTCCCTGAACAACAGCAATTTCACCTTAACCCCAGACTCTCTGGTTGCAAGGATAATAGGGATCCCCAAACTACCAAAATACACAACCAGTTGCTCTAGTTAAAGACCCATATCCTTGTGTCAAATGAAATATATTTTCAAAAAATTTTAGCTAGCAGACTGAGCCAAAACCTACCATCCTTGAGCCACTCAGATCAAGCTGGTTTGATCCTATCTAGAGAGGCTCAGGATTAAACATACATACCATTAATTCCATTCACTGAGCCTGCCAAACATATACTCCCATGATGTTACTCTCTACCAACACCAAAAAAGGCATTAGATCAGGTCGCCTGGCTATATCATTGAAACTCTTAAATGCATAAACTTGCAACTTGATAGATAATGTTATTTTACTTTTTCTACCTAACACAAAAAGTTCAGGTCAAGGGCATTTTATCGGATAGTTTCCTTATCTCTAATGGAACATGCCAAGGCTGTCCCTTGTTCCCACTAATATTATTACTTAGATTAGAACCTTTACTATATCACAATAGAGACCAACCAGACATTACTAGCCACTTTTGTTGATTATTTATTGTTCTACATCACTAACCTGCATGTATCACCCCCAAATTGATTGAAGGAATGTTACCTTTATGGTTCTTTCACGCAGCTCAAAAAAAACAGAAAGTGACACACTCTCTTAAACATTATTTTCCTTTCTGCTAGATTAACAATAGCTTCATTTATCTTGAGAGGGATCTATTAAAATAACACAAACTATCCCATGTGTGGTTTGGCAAACAAACCATTATCAAGATAATAATTCTTCCCAGATTCCTTTTTCTCTTTACCATCCTGCTTTTATCAACAAATTACATCAATCACTTCACAGCTTATCTGGAACCACAAATTCCTTGAATCTAATGCGAACTTCTTACTGGTGGTGGGCCTCAATGTAATGTGACATCATCCCTGGAATCTTTCCCTCCCTTCCATGGATATCATTAATCTAACATCCCTGACAACCACCCATCCCTTAGCTAACATTGCAAAGCAAAACTGGACTTCAACAGCAACAAAAAACAAAGTCACCCAACTTCTGTCTCCATGAGATTGAATCCCTCTTCAGAAGCCATGTAAATCCTATGGATTCTGTGAGCTTGACACATGGTGATATGTCAAGATCAAGCACTTCATCAACTTAATATCCATAGAAGGTCTTTTGTCAAGACCTCTTACCACATAGAACAAATATCTTTCAACAAATTAGCTTCTGGAGCTGCCTTTTCTTTAGGGAGGCAAAAGCCTGACCTTGGGGGAGTCTATAAAGTAATTCACAATATATCACTTTTTGAGGGTCAGTCGCTAAGGTACGCAGTGCACAGGGAAGACTTCCTCTGGGATATTGGAGGGATTCCACCTTTCTGGCAGTATTAAAGCCTCTAAAGGCTTTTCCAGCACCATCAATTGACTTTTTGAGAGTTGCTTTTAAATATTTCCAACACCTTGCTCCTGAAGAAGTTGACTGCGTTACAAGAAATGTGTTGAGCTATATACCATATTGTATAATTGAAAATATTTGGAATAATCCAGTGGAGATAAATATTTGTAATACCATGATATGGATTGACCAATTTGTGGTTGTTGGGAAATAAAACTAAAGTTATGCTTTTACAAAAAAAAGCTTTAATTACAGTATATCGTAATAAAGTAATTGGAATTTTATTTGTGTGATATATTGGTGCCTCAAAAATCCTACCTAAATTATATTTTCCTTTTTTTTTCTATGTACATGTTGAAGGATGTAGCACATGTGATAGCCTGAGTCTTTATATTTCTAGCAGACATACAGTACAACCACTTGACAACCCTAATCTACTTACACCTGCATCTTAGGCCGGCCATAGACGAGTTGAAAACCAAACTAAGGTGGCGGCACAAAAAGTGAGTGTCGTAGTTGGTACATCATTGATGTGAAAAACGAACGACCTGACGATCGACAATCATTTTTGTTTGGTTTTTGACTCATCTATGGCCTGCTTTAGACATGGACCTACACAGGCTCAATACTTGAATCAAGTGAATCCTGACTTTTAACTTTTTGATCCAGAATGTACTGTATGTTTCTTTGCAGACTTGACCAATTTGAATGCATATAATATAGGGAATTAAACAATTACAAATCCAAACAGCACAGACACACATAAGCACACACACACAGAACAGATTTTTAACAGACAGCTTTACAGGGACAGCAGTAAACAGACAATAACTAAGCCTTACTCAGGAGAATAAGCTACAGGATAGGGAACAAAGTGACAAGGTAACAGGCAGAAATCAGAAGGCAGAAGCCAAAATGAATCAGGATATCAAAACCGAGTAAAATAGGAGTTCACAGAATCCACAGGACTAGTGTTGAGCGAACCCGGACTGTAACGTTCGGGTCCGTACCGAACTTTTGGGTGTCCGTGGCACGGACCCGGACCCGGACATTTCAAAAATCGTTCGGGTTCGGGCACGGTGCCTGTGGGTTTTCAAGCCATGCCTGGGCTTGCAATGTCAGGCCCAAGCGAGTTGTGATCAGGACACCTAAGACACTTGAGGATAAAATGAGCCAAAACTATAGGACTAAGTAAAACCGAAGACGGAAGACTAAAGACGGACAATGGAACAGTGAAACAAGGGATAGGACATCGAATAAGAGGACTCATTCCGAATCAATAACAGACAAATGACGACAGGGACATTTCGACAGACAATTTTTAGACAAGACACACACACACGAATACACACAGACACGACAAACCTAAACATTAACAAATTAAGGGATATAATATACGTAAGTTTAACCAGTTCAGACGTTTCTTTGTATGTCATGTAAGACCT
>BLSH010053092.1:361233-387147 GCA_018402905.1 Glandirana rugosa | reverse complement strand
GCCACGACCAGGTAGCGTTTCAACAGTGCCCTTTGCCTTGAATTTGCGAATGATGCTTCCTATGGTGTCTCTTGGTATGTTTAACATCTTTGCAATCTTCTTATAGCCATTGCCCTTCCTGTGAAGAGTAATCACCTGTTCTCTTGTCTTCTTGGACCATTCTCTTGACCTCACCATGTTTGTAACCACACCAGTAAATGTCTAGGAGGAGCTGAGTATCACAGTCATTTTAAAGCTGCCTAATTGGTGCTTATTAGGCTTTATTGCTGCTCCCTGATATCCACAGGTGTTTTCAATGCCTGATTGAAAACACTTCATTGAACCTCTGTTCTTCAGAGTGGAAGTCTTTAAGGGGTTGAATAATTATGTCAATGAAGAATTCACAAAAGAAACATTTACTACTGTATTACAAAACGAATTGATGTCATTTTAGTTGCATATGGTTCTTTAAGAAGTCCTTGTAAGATTTCATTCAGAATACAATTACAAATGTACACTAAATTCCCTAAAACCATTTACAGCATTGGGGGTTGAATAATTTTGAACACAACTGTACCTTTTGGGAGGATCTGTATACCATGGTTTCCTGATAACCTGCACACTTTGCCCATGGCTGTGTGTTCAAGTAGGAGGAGATTTCCACTGCAGAGTCTATACACGCCCACATGTGTGATGTCAATATCATGTGACCTGAACAGTTCAACTGAAACAGGAAATGTTCTATCCAGCATAAGAGTCCAAACTGAGCATGTTCAGCTTTACCACCATGCTGTGTATTATATGGACTTGTCCAGATAGGTAGTGCAGGAGGGAGGAATCTATCCATACAGGATAAAACAGCCTTTTTACACAATGCTGAGGATTAACCCCTTAAGTTCCACAGTGAGTATAATAAGCATGCTATTCTGCATATACAGACTTTAGTAACACTTTAATAACTGGCTTTATTTTTAATTAACTATATTTTTATTGCATTGAATGAAACCAACAGCTGTTTAAAGTTTATGAACTGACAAGATTGAATCATAGTGGCAATCATGTTATATCCAATTTACTGATTAATGCAGATATGTTATGAATGATCTTCATACTCCTAATTCTGCTGCCGTATACAAGTCACATCGTGGCTTTCACCAAGACCTTCATGTTGTATGTCTGATGCATGATTTTTATATTCCACTATTTGTTTCATGTGTGTACTGCAGAATGGTGTGTCATGTTCTGTTTAGTTATGGGCGTTGGGAAAGAAAGCTTTAAATCTTTAAAAACCTAATAGACTCTGACTGGAGCAGATCTAATATCCAATCTAGATGTGCATTAAGTCTGGATGATAGTGCACATTTACAAGGGCATGTTGTGCATATTAGCTAATGCCTGAACTTAAGGTGATAACAAACCTGAACTTAAGGTGATTGTATAGTGTATTTTCAATGGTTATTTATTTCAAAGCAAAACTTTGCCCATTAATTACAGATTTGAAAAAGAGGCATACTATGGGGTTGATTTACTGAAGGCAAATAGGCTGTTCAACTTGCAAGGGAATTACACCCCGCTGTCCCTTGTCACTGCTCCGCTGCCCTTTCACCCACTTTCAGCCCACAGAAAGCAGCTCTACAGCACATATATAAACCTCAACCTCTCCTGAGATGCTAATTGTGCTCTAAAGTATTGTGATTCAATTAGCTGCTCCCACTTTTATGCCATTCAAAACATAAAAAAAAACTATAACAACAAACTAAGTGAAATGCTACTATAGTCCAAAAAAAAATGTTTTGTAACACCCTGTCACCCCTGCCCCAGCAGTACAGTACTAAAAAAACTGCAACAAAAAAGAACTGTGAAAAAATATTTTCTTATATGTCCATAAAATTCATAAAACTCCAACAAAATAAACCCCGTTTTTAGTATTCTTTGTAACACAAATCTTCGGGGTGTGCAACAAACTTCACCATTAACTGTGCTTTACAATCAAGATGTGCTCTCACCTTTGCTTTATTCCCTACATATTATAGGTAACAAATCGCAATTTCCCCTTTCTGGGGTCCTTTAGTTTCAGACAGCATCCACTTGTTCTCCACCAACACTCAGGGCATAAACACTACATAGTGCACTCCATTAAAAATACTGTTATTAAAAACAATCTACATTAAAACCACACTCACATAGAATTGTGCACCACTTCTCAGTGCACAGAAACAAAAATTTGTGTCAATAGCGGTATGTCATGTAAAGCCAAATCATACATACAACATTCGGCTACTTCCTGGTTCCTGTCATGCACAATGACGTCACACAGACTCCACCCTGTGTGTTTCGTCACAGTCATGACTCTTCAGTCACTGCTTTAGTCAGCCACGTCTAGTGGTTTGGCAGTGCTGACTGGGCAGTCTGCTTGCTGATTGATGCTGGCTTTTTAGTCTCCTGGGGTCTAGCCCCCCCGGCCCAGGACTTCCTTTGGCTCTGCTTTGATCAGAGAGACAGCGCAAAAAGTTTGTGATCTATCCATCAGATGATATGCAGATATGCGCCAGCACACCAAGAATCATCAATTTTGTGCTAACAGTTTTTATTCAAGAAAGATCATATCACAAAGCAGTGTAGTGCAACATTTTGGAGCCACACAGAACCCCTTCGTCAGGCATGTGATGATCATGACATGCCTAATGAAGGGGTCCTGCGTGGCTCTGAAACGTTGCACTACACTGTTTTGTGATATGATCTTTCTTGAATAAAAAAACGCTTTTATGGAATTGATGGTCCTTGGTGTGCTGGCGAATAGCTACATATCGTATGGGTTCCAGTATCCAGCTGGTGATCGCTACAGCACCCAGCAGCCTAATGAACTTGGGCAATGGGAATATGGACTGTGGCCTATCCATTGGATGGCTTCACTCATTTTATTCCTGACTCCCACCTTTAGGAGACCCTGTTTCTATATTAAATAAGTTAAAACAAACCCAGCATTGTAAAGTACATGTATTAAACTTACCATCAGAACTTTTGCTGCATGACTCTGCTCTTTTCCAGAGCATGACCCATAGGTAAAATCTTTATTATCCAACACTTCTGGGTAAATAATAAATAAATTGGGGGGATTAATTGACAGTCATGCAATACACAGATCCCCAAAATGTGTGCCACAACACACTTTTATGTGCTTAGCATCTCAAAGCGGCACATAGCATGTATTTCAATAAATGTGCTTTTGTGCTTTTTCTGCAGCTAAAGTAATCTGTTTTTTTGGCCCTCCAATTGCTGTAAGTAAAGCTAATACCTGATACAGGAGCATAGCGCCAATAGGACAACATCTTGTCAAGGTCAAACAGTGAACGGAGTACTTTCTGTATGTAGTTGAATAGGTGTTTGGCGAGCTCTGTAGTAGTGAAGCATGGCAGATGTTTGTCATTTAACATTGCCCGTAGGGATTCTGCACTGAGATCTAAGACAGTAGCAGCATAGAGAGAATTGCCTGCCTGTCTAAAGCATTTGCATTTAGGTGAGATTGCTATTCTTTTGGTTACTTGACATATTTTATTTCACATTTGAATTACACATTAAGCAAAATTAAAGACAGCAGATTTGTGAGATATTAAATTGGGTAAGTCAGCTGCTTAGTATGGAAAATCTGGAAAGGGAGAGCTCAGCTTTTTTATTGTCTGAAGATGTTTCATGTCAGTTCGGAAGAAATCTCTGATCCCACACCTGTGTGCAGATTGTGCTTCATGATGCATAGATGAGCGCTGGAGTCACTCTACCATTTCATTATATGGAACTAGCTCAGCTATTTCCAGCTTATGAACATGAGTTACCATAACTGACACGGCATAAACTTCACATGCCTTTGCTTTCCTGTCTGATAAAAAATAATAGGTGTATGAATGAATGACTGTGGATCATTAACATATGATCCATATATCTGCAGCATGCCTTCTCTAAATTAACCTAAAACAGACAGCATGATAGTCATAGAGGCTTGCCGTCCATATAGTGCTTGCTTTTGACCTCTGGGGCTACAGATGACCAGAGTAGTTGGAAGGAGGAACTCAATATTTATGATAGTCTTTTGAGATCTTGAAAAGGTTTCAGTCTGCTTCAGCTTGATGTTGTGTATGCCCATCTTCTCCACTTTGTCTGCTCTGAAAGAAGTGTGAAAACCTGTCAGAGATGTTGAATGATTATTTGAGTCAGCTAAATCGATCGCTTAAACAATCGATGCACAGTTCCTCCAATACAAAAAAGGTTTTATTAAAAAATAATTAAGCCTGACTAATTAATTGTTCCCAAGATCGGGTGTAATTTTGGACTGAGGACTATAAAAATAAAATTTATTTTACAGAAGCCGCTTTACAAACACCATAAATAATAGTTAGATTGGGATATGAACAGACACAACAATTTTTGCAATGAAGTTCCAAATTATAAGTTATCACATTGGTACACTATTAAAGCAAACAAATATTCCCCCTCATAGATATCCTAACAGTTTTTATTAAATTTGGCATACAGTAATCTGTGCTTGACTGACTATATCCTTTGGTCTACTGCAGCCAGATCGAAGGGCTTAGTCTATCTATAAATTATGCCAATATAGCAAAATATAATAATCTAATTATGAGATGTTAGGAGATCAGAAGGGCATATCAAACTGACCAACACAAAATATTGCAAACCGAATCAATCAACAAGACAATGAAAACGATATTTACCCTCCAAAAGCAGATGTATGCTTTAAAATGGCTGCTGATCAGACCCTCAAAATATGGCTGCCAATCAATGGGTGGAGTTTTTTGGGGTGAATACCGCGCTAAGTGTGAAAGTGTAATTCAGAATAGATATAGCTGAGCTGCCACACGACAACCAAAGTTATTGTGAATATCTACCTATATCAAATATCAATGAAGAATGTCTATCCTCAGGTTATCAGGGGAAATCTTAATTGACTCCTTATATAATAAATTAATATTTTCCTATACAGATCAAAATACGGTAAGTTGTTTTACCTGAGAGGCATAAAATGTAATGAATACAACGAACCAAAACATATGCTGAGATTATAGCTTCATTTTTAAATACAAGGATATTTCATCATAATCATGTATTTTTGTATATATATTAATATATATATATATATATATATATATATATATATATATATATATAGTAACAGAGATATTGCTTTTTGTACCCTTTTACCAAAAATATATGAGTCCTAACAGTGTCAATGATTTCATCTTATCAAATCATGACATGTTCATCTTTCTTACTATAAAGGTTGCAATCACCTATAAACATAATCATGACAGAGTTCTTGGATCTGTATACATTTGAAAGTGTGCATATTTTTAAAGTAACATTCATAATACAATTCATTAGGTTTAAATGATCTTGTCCTCATAACATTGGAATATAGAGGGTCCCTATTTTCATCTATAGAAACTTTTCCCTGATGTCCTTTTGGATAAAGTATCACAGAATCCTCCAGCTTGAGAACAATGGCCATCTGTATACGCAAAAACTTAGTGAATAGTTCCATATACCTTGTCTCTTCAATTTGTTGATCTTTCTCATTGCCCAGAATAATGCAATCTCAGCTGGACAATAGGATTTGTGTACAACTTGTTTACTTTGTTTGGGGAGCCAACTTTTCTATTGTGGAAAGTCATTGGCCTTAACTGATCTATACACAACTTGCTTGCAGACCAAATTTTCCAAGTTGTAAAACCAGTGTGTATATAATATAACTATGGAGAGTCACTGGGAAACCATACAATGACACTGCGAGGCTTCGTCCTAATTGACATCTAAACCAGTTCAGAGTCAAACTTTAGTTTTTCTTTTTCACAATAAAGTGGATTAGCATTTGCAACTTCTGTTGTGTATTCTATATTTCTTGGTGGCACATGCATCTACTTCTCTATATTACAAGGAAGTGGCAATTTAAAAGCAGGTGCAGATGGCTGTTTAAAAAAAAGTCTCATTCCTGCCTGAAACAGGTGGGTCTTAGCAAAGCCAGAGAACCCCCTTCCACCCAAAATTTTCAAATTTAATTTTACCCTAGAAGCAGCAGTACCACTGTGTGTTCCCATGGGCTTTGCTGTGTTGCTATTTGCATGTGTGTGGAAAAACTAACAGGAGCGGTCCAACAGGTGGGACTGCCTACAATAATAACAACTGGGAATATGCTATGTACCCAAATGAACAAAAGAACAATGAAAACCATGTGTTGATTTAAGAAATGAAAGAGTGCCTGGGGAAAATGCTAAACAATAATAAAATATACATTGCAGCGCAGTAAAAATGAATCTTCCAAATGTCAAAATATTTGTCACACTGCAAAGATCATATGAGTGGCATCAATTGTGGAATTTGGATATCCCTTAAGTCAGTCCCTTGGTGCAGGAAGAGACGTGAAAAGTGAAATATTTGCAGAAAGATATTTAAGTGTGTAATACACACCAACTCCCACCTAGAACTTGGGGTGCACACTCACCGGACAGTAGGACCTAATGTACACAGAGGTCCATGCACACTAGTTTCCATCAAGGGAAAAACTCCTCCCTTCTCAAACTTTCCACTGTCTTTAATCCCTATGGATGGTGGCTGTTCATTTACCCACAGTTAATTGTGTGAGGTTTTTTAAATCCATATTTTCCAGTGCAGTAATGCAGGAATGTTCAAAATTGCTCTTATAGGAATGTGAATCTGTCTACATTCATCAACTAGTGTGGATTGGGTTATTGCTAAATAATAATCACTTACCAAGAGAGTCAGGGTTACATGTGGCTAGTGACCAATGAGGATTATATAGGGGGGTGGGGGACACTCAAGCTAGGTAATCCATAATTTCTCAAATTAGATGGCAACCTCACTTTGCATATTTCAGCTTGTTGTAGGGTAGGCCCTTGACTAAATTGACCAATTAGGAATACGTTGAATAACGGTAAAAGTTATTAAGTATACCTAAAATATAAGTTTTTAGGGTAAGTGGAATAGGGCAGCCCATCATGCCATGTAAAAACTTAAGGATGTGCTTCCAAAAATAGCTAACAGCAGTCTATATCAAGTACACTATTTGAAAGAAGCTTTGCTCTCATTATTAATGTAACCCTGCCTATTCATATTCTACAAAGGCTCAATATACTTGTCTTATGATGGCATAGTGTATCAGGCTCCTACAATCTTATGGTGATGCAGTAAAATTAAAAGTGAAATGAAAGCCAAGTGCTTGAAACACATCTGTGTTTTAGTGCTTGCGTCTCTGGATTTAATCCAGTAGAAGGAGCTTTTGAGTGTCCTGTCCCAATGGACATATGGCATTGGCAAAGCAGCTGATTCTGTAAGTTACAATGTCAAAACTTTAATACAAAAGGTAAATATGAAATAGCCTCTAAGTAGGGTTTATACAGAAGGCATACTACAGTAATAGTACTACAGAATATGTTTTCCCATGAATCTGTATTTTATGAGTCATTATTTATTCTTCACCTGGAATGACTCCTTTTTCTGTTCACTGTATATGCAATGTTTATATATGTGAATAGAGCCTTAAAATGCAGTGTACCTTTTTTTACATTACTTATAAGTGACCCTCAAACTGCTCAGGTTGCAATTGTTAACTGAATTAGACACAAAGGAGTTAAAATAACTGAAGCTTCTGTGCATGAAGACAAAGCTTTCCATCTACTGTACTATCAGTAAGTTCCTTTAAACTGATGTCTTGTGGTCAATGGTAACTAAGCTACCAGCATGATTTTATATCACTATGGAAACAACAATCAAAGGGATATATAAAGCAAGATGACTTGTCAAATATGAAATTGTTCCTGCCAGCTAGACGCAATCTAGTGAAGATGTTATTTATATGCCTTGGTTGCAGTTATTACATTTATAAACACTGTCCAATGTACATTAAAATATTCATATTACAGCAAATGTTCTCCTGCAGCTCATAAAACAACCAAAACATACATAACAGTTTAATTACTAAGCAGTACGGTCGAGTAACCCAATTCATATTGAAATTCTGTAATGTAGCTTCATTTACTAAGCATAAATATAGCACATGCAATAATAAAAAAATATACCTACATAATATAAAAATATTATTTTTGTCAGACATCATTATCTTGCTGATGAAATATTTCACTCTGACATAGGTCATCTAGACAGATATTTGTATATATAGAAAATCTATAGGAAAGACCTTATTGGGTAAACATGCAAATGAGATGAGCATGATACAAATAACCTTTTCAGTATTGTGTTAATATTTTACAAACTGTGCTTTTTAATGGCTAGCTTATAATTATATACAGTATATGGGATTGTATAGTTATGTTTTTTTTTCTTCTTTTTTATTGGTTGAACTAGATGGACTTGTGTCTTTTTTCAACCTGACTAATTATGTAACTATATATGTACATGGGACAGCCGTATACAGTATGCTCTTAACATACACATGCTGCACTTTTTGTTTTGCAGTAACACACAATGATTCGTATTTGATGCTTCTTCTAACAATGTATATCTGTCAGTCAGCCTTCTTACTTAAAATGCAATGCCTGTGTGGCTGTGTGCCCTCCCCTGATCATCCTCCTGATGCTTCCATCCCTCCACATTTATTTTTTCTTTTTTTAACTCCCTTTTTTCTGATGTGTTCTGTGCATCATTCAACTAGGAAGCATGTGGTCTTCAGAGAAGGGGAGGCAGCGCAAGAGAAGAGGTGAGTATTTCAGACAAAGCTGCCTTTTGATGGACTGCCTATTAAAAAAAAACTCTAAGACTGTTAAAAATGGAATATTTGCAGTAGAAGAGTGCTTCTTCTAGTGGATATGTGACAGTATGCAGTTTATGCTGTAAAAGGCCTTTTTAAAAATTACTTTAAGGCCCCTTCCCACCTCTGCAGTCCAGTACAGTGTGTTAAGGTACAGACTGGAGATGCATTGCTTTAGCATGTTGGGGTGTCATTCACAATAACTGGCACCTATAGTGAATCCCAATGTGGTATGTGCTTTGTGGTAATGCACATTAGGTGTGAAGTCAACCTGAAAGGATAGCTATACTTTGAGAAAAAATACTAGCATCCTTTGTACCTGATCCCCCTGACCTAAAATACCACCTCCTTGCTAGCTAGATGTATACTTATGTGAAGCAAATTCCAGGCAAAATCTTCCCTTCATCTGGTGATGCCTGCACAATCATTCCATACTTTTTATTCTGTTGGGCCACCTCCCAATACAGCAGATGCTCAGGAGATGGCCTCATGAATATCTATTGGGACTGAATGCAAAGGAGTGACCGGGGGAAAAAAGTTTTGTCCAGAGGGTTTAAAGATTGCTGCAGAACATGGGAGGATAGGTTACTTTAGGTTGGGGGAGGTAGGCAGAAGGGGCAACTTCTTTTTATAAGAGGTTATTTACACCAGGTGCATTTTTTTTCTTCTGTTGGGCCACCTCCCAATATAGCAGATGCTCAGGAGATGGCCCCATGGATATCTATGGGGATTGAATGCAAAGGAGTGACCGGGGGGGAAAAAAAGTTTTGTCCAGAGGGTTTAAAGATTGCTGCAGAACATGGGAGGATAGGTTACTTTAGGTTGGGGGAGGTAGGCAGAAGGGGCAACTTCTTTTTTATAAGAGGTTATTTACACCAGGTGCATTGGGCTGCATTGCTGTGCATTCATTAATGCAGACTCAGCGCAAGGCCACATAGAAAACAAATACATGTCTCTATTTTTACTCAACACAATGCATATCACCATGTCAGTGCACTGTGTCGCAATGCAATGCATGAAGTTACAGTGCAGTGGATAAAGTTTGTTACTTTCAATAAAGTTTTAAAGAAAAGGAAACGGTGCAAAGTGTTGTAACGCAATGCTCACCGGTGTTATACCAAGCATAATGCATACAGGTTGATATGAGCCCTAATAATACCTTTATCCTTCAAAGTAAGCACTACAATAATAACTGAAAATGTGCTCACTGAAACCACAGTGCACGTTCCCTTTGTTAGGGGTGTGCTGGTAATAACAAGATTAGAAAATTACTGTTCGTGTGTTATAGTCAATAAGTCAGCCCTTTATTTAAAGGGTAATAAAAATGTAATTGTCTTCTAATTATATAATGGTATTATAGCTTTAGGTTCATCCTTTAGGTTGGGTTCACACCTATGCGAATTGGATGCGGCTTACACCGCATCCAATTCGCAGACCTTTTGAAAATATGCTGTTGTCAATGGGTCTGGTTCACATACGTGCGGTGCATTCGCACTCCGTATTGCACAGAAAATGTGTGCGTTTTCTATGCAGCGTGGTGCAAATTCCAGGCATATTCTGTTGAATGGGAATGCATCTGATTCACAGATGTATTCCGTTGTGAACAGGGACCTGTCCTCTTCACTACACCTCCCCCTCCCAGGTCAGCTGATCCCCTGCTAGAATGGAGAGAAACCGCAGCAGCGGTTTCTCTTTGCAGGGGGAACAGAGCTGGAATTCGCACCAGAATGCTGTGAATCCAGCCTTATGGAGATGCAGAATCCCAGTGACTGCTTACATCTAATATTTTTTTTCGTTTTTTTTCTATACCTTCCTTTCTTCTTTGCACCTTGCAAGAGGCTCCTCTGGATATTGTTCTGCTTTATTGTATCCTTTAGATTTCAGGAGCAACATGTGCTGTTGTCTATAAAGCTGAATCTTTTCCTTTCCTGCTGTTAAGATTGTCATGGTTACTGGACGCGATGACTCAGGGTACATGAAGTTTAATGACCATCCTTTCCATCTTGTAGCCATGGTAACAATATGAAGTCATAAAGAACACTTTTGTGTAGCAAGGAACACGGGAGAAGGGCAGAACCCCTCTATGTTTTATGTTACAGATATGTGCAATGAGCACACAGAAGAATTTTTTGCAGGAGGCTTTAAGTAGCTTTTACGTTAAAGTTTCTTTTTTGAAAAATATTGCAAAATTGTTTCTAACAATATTGCAAAATTCTAACTGGTCAGTAGAATTATTAATAATAATAATAATACTGCTAATATTAAATATTATAAATATGTATAAATAATAGTAATAATAATAAGCAAATAATATGGACTTCCAGATAATGAGATGTTTCAGGTGCATGAAAGGAAATTATTTAGCTACTCTTATTCCTAGAAATGTGTATACATTATCAATATACAGTATTTGTTGTTATAGGCTTAAACATGCAAACCTGTAGCAACATTTTTGGTCAAATAGTAACCTTAAGCAAGACAGACAAGCTTAGGGGAGCAGATGGGTTTTCCCCCCAAGACTTTTCAACTGATATTCCTTACATGGGGTTTCTTTTAATTATTACAGTGGTCTTTCTTCACAAAAAGGTCCTATATTCTGGGCTAGGCCTCTGGTTGCCCTGGCAATGCTCTTTAACACAGCTTCAGTCTTAATGGAGATTCCTAACTCTGATTGCTTCACAAATTCTTTCGTGATGTGCTGGCAGCATCAATAAGTTAATAAAAGCATTGTACAGTGCTTTGGCCTAAGCCACACAAACGTGATATTATTTATGCCCTGCAATTCTTACTCGGAGCACTACAGTAGATGTCAGCTCCTCATTCAATAATTCTTAACTGCTGAAAGACCCCAAACTACAAACACATGCATTTTAAAGGTACAGTTCATGTAGAAACACTAGTACTTTTGGTACAAGTTGTCCTTTAAAGCATGGTCACATCTAGGGAAAGACAAATCTGATATTAAACTACTACCATTGTTTACCATAATCTGGTTATCTAAAAACAGTGACTTTTAACTTGCTAAATCCCATTGTAAATTTAAAGTTGTAATCATTTTGCCCAAGTTTAATTATGAATGTATCCAACCCTTACCATGTGCCAGTCCAGATCATAAATATGTCATCGATGTATCAGTGCTTTCTTTCTTGTTCTGTGTTCAAAGCCACATAGATTGTTTTTATCTACAGGTTCCCCTGGCCTGCATAGGCAGTTTTTTTTAAGGAAGAACTAACCCTTTAAAGCTTCAGTAAAGACGTAAAGCCTCTTTTAAAACAAGCAAGGTACAATCAATTTATACAGCAAGCTGGGTGCTATCTATTTATTGAACAGGCTGGATGCAATCTATTTATAGAACAAGTAAGTGAAAAAACAACAAGCTGGTTGTAATCTATGAAAGGGTAGCTCCACTTTTGCTGGGAAAAAAATAGCAAATAAAGAAAAAATAATATAGCACATATAATTGCTACACAAGTCATATTGTAATTGAATGTCGTTAAAAGTTACCTTTCTTTTTCAATATGCAGCCGCTGTAATTTTCTGAAAATGCAGTGAAATATGGCTACCTGGAGTTGTTCTGTACACAGAATGGGTACTGACCATTCCCCAGAAACATCATTTCCTGCTTGTGTGATTGGCTCACTGATTTTCCCAGAAGTCTGCCTAAGATATAAGTCAGATTTCAGGCATCCCCTGTCATTTTTGTAGAGATACTTTCAATAGGAACACATCTAAAGGGATGCAGGCCCAGTAGATTTCCTCATTAGTGCTCTACAGCTGCACACCTGATTGATAATTATGAAACCACTCCCATTAGACCCACTCAGTACAGAGGCACAGAGGAGCACAGAGGGATTTCTTCAGAATAACAAAAGGTAGGAATCTGCAACAAAGGTTGTTATAATCCTTGCACTGTACATAGATCACCCAAAGGGGAATGTTTTTTTCTCAACAAATGTGGAGTTACATTTTAATATAACAATCAGGAACAATCTATTTATAGAGAACCTGGGTGCAATCTATTTATAGAACAAGCTGGTTGCAATCTATCTAAAAAAAGCAGGTGCAATCTATATATAGAACAAGCTGGATACAATCTATTTATAGATCAAGCTGGTACAATCTATTTATAAAACAAGCCAAGTGCAATCTATTTATAGGGCAAGTCGGTGCAATCTATTTGTAGAGCAACCTTGGTGCATTCTATTTATAGAGTAAGCTGGATGCAATCTATTTTTAGAACCAGCAGGAGCAGTCTATTTATAGAACAATGTCATGGTCAGGGGTTAGGCTCAGAGGCCAGTAGTTAAGAGGGGCTCTCACTGACCAGCTGGACAAGCACAATAACAGGTTACCCTGGCACATGACACGGGCTCACCCAAGGTTCAGAATCTAAGCGCTAACTGGTGTTCACCAGAGATCCTGATGTTTTGCTGCATGTTAGTACCAGGTCATGGCTATAAGGATTGGCCCACCGGGAGGTGAGCAATCTTAGGTCCACTAGCTGATATAGCAGGTAGGGATCAAGCAGAAGTGTAGTCAGTAAACAAGCCAAAGTTTGGTAACAAGTGGTCACAGGTTGGGATTAAGCAAAAGTGTAGTCGAGGAACAAACCAAATATTGGTATTATTAAGTGGTAGCGAATATATGATGGCAGCAGGAGTGACAAGAGTGAGATATTGGCTGGAGAGAGCACAGTATTCTGGCAAAAATGAAGTGCAAAGGCATGGCTTAAATATGAAGTTCATGGGAGGAGAAAGGACATCAAGGTTCAGCTGAAACTTGGCACAAAACACGGCTTTTGCGTCAAGCTAATAGTGTTAATTTTGGCTGCAAATTTCGATTTAGTCTTCTGCTATTGTTTTAGTTTTAGTCATATTTAGTCGACTAAATCTCCAGTACATTTTAGTTCACTAAAATCTAATATGTTTATTTAAATAATGCATTATCTAAGCATTTCTCTAGAATTTCAAAACTCGTTATACACTCCTGGAGTAAAAAAAAACACATAGTATCATGTTATTATTTATGGTTTAAACAAACTACACACCCACACAGATTTAGCCGTTATATGATGTCTTTATTCTGTAAAAACAAGTTTCGTTACACAAATATTGCTTTTTTGAGTCGCACGGCTTCATTCCTTGCTATAAGTGTATGCTACTATTCTGTTGTTGAGAACAAGTAGCCCAAAGCCCACCCACACACTGCACCGTCAATTAAATCACTGTGTGGACAAATGCTTGCACAAGTGGGACATACCAAAGAGGAAGATCCAAAGCGTTATAACAGACAATAGCAGTAATATGGTTGCAGCATTTAAACAAACCAAAGCAGCAGCCGAAGAACCACCCAGCTCTAGGGAGGAAGACTCCCCTATGACAGGAAGTGACTGTGAGACCAAAATGAATGATCTGCAGGTAGCCATTTTTATTGTAAAACAATTGTATCACCTAGCCACTATAGGTAATACTATGTAGCGCTAAAACATCAGTACAGTTCAAAAGTTCTTCATATATGTAGTTCTCAGGACCGTGATCAGACACATCCCATAAACAGAATCTTCATATAGAGCATACACCATTCGATCTTCCCAATTTCCCACCAGGAATCCTACTCACCAGAGTTTTTTGCCTCACACTCTCGTGCTCGGCCACTTCGCTTGTTTGCCACACAAGGCTTTCCACAGGGGTATCTCAAATCTCTCCTGTCTGCACTGCTGTAATGGTCTGATCGATACGATTCGGTCGTCTCTCCCACCTTGATCTCTGCTCACCTCACACATTTAAGGTAAGAGCTTTGGGTTGAACTTTCACAGGTGTTATCAGAGTTCTTCAGTTAAAAATGAGAAACTTGATTGGACTCAAAAAAAGGCTTTCCTGTTTGAATCTGTGCAGGGAAAACTGATTGCTGGACTAGGATTCCCCATCAGCGCATTTTGACTGCTCATACAGACCCCACTGATGGGGAATCCTAGTCCAGCAATCAGTTTTCCCTCATCCTTCATTGAAATACAAGAGTCATTGCAAGGCTGACAGTTACAAGCATGACTCCTACAGGCAGAGGCATGATGGGACTTGTATTTCACAACAGCTGGAGGGCCGCCAGTTTGGGACCCCTGATTTAAGTGAAAATACCCCAAAGCTACAGTGTAGACGTGTTTACCCAGAAATGTAGCTTCTTTGCAGGTTTAAAGTGGTTGTCAGATGTGAAATATGAACAAAACATATCCCTCTGTAGTGTGTACTTGTCTCAATTAAGAACACTGTCATTTCTGTCTGTTGTTTTGTTTTTTCTGCTATCGGCATGAATCGCTTCTGACAAGTTTTCCTGACACCGAGAGAAAGGGGGTGTGTGTAGTGTCTTTTCCCTTCAATCAGCACTCAGAGCACTTCTCACTGAGCTCTGCAAAGTGCAACTGCAGCTCTCTGCCCCCTTTATAGTGTTATAATTACTGCGCTTTGAAGTGTCGAGAAGAGAACACTGTAGATAAACAGGTACATCTTATGTAAGAGGATTTGTTTATTCTTCATATATCACCTGAGGCCAGTCACTTCACTGGGTGTATGGAAGACTTTACAATAACTTTAAATCACCCAACTGGCAATTGGGGGATGATAGGTCACCTGCCCCAACCTATCTGCTTTTTTCCCTTGTGTCCCTTATCTGTTTTTATTCCATGTAACCCTCCTATGTGCTTTTTCCATCCTCTGCAAGTGGCATTTAATCTTGAATGCATCAAAAGAATAATACATATTCACTTTTTGAAACAGGATAGTGAGTCAGGGTAGATGTCATGGTTCTTCTTTGTGTACAGTGCAGACCTTATTAACAGTTACTTCATTTAGGATGTTAAAGTGTTACTAAACCTAGGACCCTGCAATCACTATATCTGGTCTCTCACAGTGCACCGAACAAGGAAATGCAATTATTTCAGTAAATATAAGCCACTAAATACCTTTTTCAAAAACATTTAGAGCATTCTTGTGACTTCCATCGGTGCCCAGCCAAGAACTGGTTAAAGCTTGTAGGAGGAGTTTTCTGACTGTCCTATGAGACTGCAAGACCCCAACCCTCTGTCTGCACAGTGCTGATTGGCCCTGTGCTGATCACATGCATCCTCCCAAGAATAAAAAAAACACACCAAACTGTACATGTGCAGCCTGACTCCATAGACTCTGTGTTATCAGGAAAATTTTTAGGAGTCAGTGGAAGGAGAGGAGGATCAGAGAAGACAGGATCAAACAGCCTTTTTACACAATGCAGAGGATTAGCCCCTTAGGTTCAACAGCGAGTATAACAAGCATGCTTTACTGCATATACAGACTGATTTCACTGTTGTGGGTTTAGTAAGAAAAAACACTGTTTTCAGTTACTTTGTAGACCCAGTCATTATTATGGGAACTATTCCAAAAAAACTCTTTGTGGATAAGATCATTGGTATTGATGAACACAGTAGTAGTGTTCCACAGATGGCAAGAAAGAAAATATATACCATCAAAACATTTTCCTTCAAGCATATTTGGCAGCACTGCCAGCATTAATGTCACCTAATTTTGCCAGTGTAATACAACAATGATTTCCTAATGTCATCTTCACTAATTAACCACAGGATGATTCACATATTTTGCGGGCCCGCTGGGTCATACATACCATCTGTTCTGGTGTGCAATATCTAGATTGCAACCCTGCACAATTAAAAAAGATTATACAAATCAATTTGTTCAGCATCTAACAGCTTGTATTTGTATATGCAGCCTATGTGTTTCCAAACTCTTCACTAATTCAACAGTTACCTTCTTCGCATTCGAGTAACACAGCTTTTATGTAAATGTATTAAACTTCTTGGAAAATAGGGTACACTGCAAAATGCATTGCTCATATAAACTAATCAACTTCTTTCTTTCACTTTCTGATGTATGACTCGATGTATGATTGAAGCTCTGTAGACCTGGTGCAAGAATTGAGCCGGTTCCCTGATCCATATAGCCCAGCTCCTCACCCTTAATAACAAATATCCCATTGTCTACCCACCTCAACGTCACAGATTGGAAAATGTATAAGTATGTAGTACAGAAGGGACAGAAGTGGTTTTACAGTGCCTTGAAAAAGTATTCATACCCCTTGAAATTTTCCACATTTTGTCATGTTACAACCAAAAACATAAATGTATTTTATTGGGATTTTATGTGATAGACCAACACAAAGTGGCACATAATTGTGAAGTGGAAGGAAAATGATAAATGGTTTTCAAAATTGTTTACAAATAAATATGTGAAAAGTGTGGTGTGCATTTGTATTCAGCCCCCCGAGTCAATAATTTGTAGAACCGCCTTTCGCTGCAATTACAGCTGCAAGTCTTTTTGGTGATGTCTCTCCCAGCTTTGCACATCTAGAGAGTGACATTTTTGCCCATTCTTCTTTGCAAAGTAGCTCAAGCTCTGTCAGATTGGTCGGAATGAGATTCTCAATTGGATTTAGGTCTGGACTTTGACACTGGGCCATTCTAACACATGGATATGCTTTGATCGAAACCATTCCATTGTAGCTCTGGCTGTATGTTTAGGGCCGTTGTCCTGCTGGAAGGTGAACCTCCACCCCAGTCTCAAGTCTTTTGCAGACTCTAACAGGTTTTCGTCTAAGATTGCCCTGTATTTGGTTCCATCCATCTTCCCATAATCTCTGACCAGCTTCCCTGCCCCTGCTGAAGAAAAGCATTCCCACAACATGATGCTGCCACCACCATGTTTTACAGTGGGTATGGTGTGTTCAGGGTAATGTGCAGTGTTTTCAGCCACACTTAGCATTTTGCTTTAAGGATTAAAAGTTAAATTTAGTCTCATTTGACCTGAGCACCTTCTTCCACAGGTTTGCTGTGTCCCCCACATGGCTTCTAGCTAATTGCAAATGGGACTTCTTATGGTTTTCTTTCAACAATGGCTTTCTTCTTGCCACTCTTTCATAAAGGCCAGATTTGTGGAGTGCACGACTAATAGTTGTCCTGTGGACAGATTCTCCCATCTGAGCTGTGCATCTCTGCAGCTCCTCCCGAGTTACCATGGATCTCTTGGCTGCTTCTCCGATTAATGCTTTCCTTGCCCAGCCTGTCAGTTTAGGTGGATGGTCATGTCTTGATAGGTTTGCAGATGTGCCATACTCTTTCCATTTTCAGATGATGGATTGAACAGTGCTCCGTGAGATGTTCAAAGCTTAGGATATTTTATTGATAAACTAACCCTGTTTTAAACTTCTCCATAACTGTATCCCTGACCTGTCTGGTGTGTCCTTGACCTTCATGATGCTGTTTGTTCACTAAGGTTTTTTAACAAACCTCTGAGGGCTTCACAGAACAGCTGTATTTATACTGAGATTAAATTACACACAGGTGGACTCTATTTACTAATAAGGTGACTTCTGAATGGAATTGGTTCCACTAGATTTTAGTTAGGGGTATCATAGTAAAGGGGACTGAATACAAATACACACCACATGTTTCAGATATTTATTTGTAATAAAAATTGAAAACCATTTATCATTTTCCTTTCACTTCACAATTATGTGCCACTTTATGTTGGTCTATCACATAAAATCCCAATAAAATACATTTACATTTTTGGTTGTAACATGACAAAATGTGGAAAATTTCAAGACATTTTATATATCTCATACAAAATGCATATATAGTATCATCTACCAGAACACAGTAAAGTCCAACCAACCCAAAATGTCTTTTTTAATTCACTCTCCCCCTCCCCAAAATATATTTTGACCCAAAGACACTATAGTTTCAACACCCCAACTAAACTAGAATGTTCATCTTTAGAGGAACAACTGGCTCAAAAGACATAAGGAGATGTGCCGCTCATGTAAGCATGTCCAATTAGAAACTAAACGTACATCCATTTAAAATCACAGGTCAGCACAACATCAACTGTAACACACAAAACACAGCACAAGGACCTTGAGAATATATATGGTGTCCTAATAAACAACCTAGATGATGGTGCTGATGTCTTTATAAATAATTTGGCTGTGGGTGCCAAAATGTCCATTGGATTTTATATGAGATTGGCATCCAGGCACATTAATTCTACAACACCATAAGAGTGTTTATTGTTTATTTTTGCCCAACCGAAGTGTGCCCATATTTCCTTTTGCCCCTTGATTAATTGATTGATGACGTCTGACACTCATATTATCTCTGGGGAGGAGGGGGATTATTTGGCATCCCTCCTGAGAATTATTGTGAGTTGACAGGTTCATTTAGAAGTGGGTGAGTGGAAAAAAGAAATCCGTTTTCAGGTGTATGTTTACCCCATCCTGTTCTGTGTGTACCCAGAGAGCTGGAGGTACCCTCTAGTGTTTTCTGCATACACCCTTTGCAGATAAGAAAGCACAGCAGTGAACTACCAAACATTCACTGCAGGTGTCTCTTGTAAAGTAGTGCACTTGGGGGCTAAATACATGCATGCCACATACACTTTGGGGGGAAGGGGGGTGGTACAACTTGGGAAGTCAATAATGAAGAAGGATCTGGGAGTTCTTGTAAGTCATTAACGTATGTAGCGCACCCCCTAAGGAGTCACAAGTATAAAGGCATCTCCCACACTCAACAGCCAGCCACACCGCATCTTCACAGCACACTTGAGTCAAAGAACAGGGCTTTGTTTTATGTTTTATTGAGTGGAATAAACTTGGATAGGGATTGAGGCATTAGGGGATGCCCACTTGACTTTCAGCAAAGAACTCTTCAGGGACACAGTTATTTACAGTCCATATGTACACTTCTCCTCTGCCTCCTGCACAACTCTTGATTGCAGTACTACAATTCCCAGGACCAGCTGGCATTGTTGAATGATCTGACAAAAAGGCTCAATCAGATAGGTAGCAAAGCCCTTTACAGACAGGGATCCTTGTTTGTGTAGCAAAGTCCCAGTGCCCAGCTGTCCTCCTGTGGATACTGATCCCAGCACCACCTCTTCAGGCACTGTCAGCCCACCTGGCTGCAGTTGCCCCTTTCTCCAACCCTCTTGGCTAAACTTCCACAGTCCTCTCAGAGTGACTCTGCATTCATCCCAGACGGTTCTCTCTCAGTCCTCTCCAACTGTAATCAGGGCCGCTGATAAGCCAGTACAACCAGCACTGTTGTACCGGTCCCAGCCAATAGGGGGGGCCAGAGCAGCTTCACAGAAGATTCAGTGGGGAAAAAAATGGCTTTCTTATTTTAAAAATTAAATCTAGATCACATTCCTTTTTAGTTACCTTCGATTCTTACATTGTTTCTCATCCCCCTCTTCCAGATTATTGCCCTACTCACTCTCATATATCAACTCCACCCAGCAATCGTGCTCCGATCTTTCTTCTCTCTCAGTCCCATTGATCATACCTTGGTTGGTCTCTGCAGTTTCAGTACTTCCCTCCTGTACTCTTTGTTCCATCTAATCTATCCTGTCTCTGCTGATCCCGTTGCTCCAAGCCTCCAACTTCCAAGCCATATGTTCTTTCCTGCTTTCTCTCCCATCACTCTGACTGATACAGTCACGGCCAACCAGCTACATTCCGCTCCTGTAAATGTCTTATCTTTTCCCAGTGCAGCTTAGTGCTCTTAATGTAGCTGGGCTTCCCTCAGGTTTACTCCTTGCTATAAATCGCTTATTCTTCCTTCTGAATTTTGCTTTTTCTTCTCCCTTACTCTGTTATCACCTGTTCCCTCTGAAAATCCCTGTATAACTGCTCAACTCTTATTTTACCATTTACTAATTGAACTGCTAAATGTGTCCTATTTTCTACCACCTACAGCTTAATTCTAGCGTCATTATAAGATTCCTACTGTACACTTTTGTATACCCCATGTGAATGAGACCTAACTGAATCTCACACTAGTCTAATTGCATCCAAAACTCTGGGTCACCCTGGTTCACATTGGTGCAATTTGGCATACGAGTTGACATGTCAAATTGCATGCCAAATAGGCGGCAATAGCACCATCCGAATCTGTGCAGCACCGCACCGATTTGCAAAAGTAGTTTCTTTTGGCGATTTCCATTGACATCTGTGCAGCAACCCGCACAGATGTCTCTAAAAATCGCATCTGAAGTCGGGACTAAAATGCAGGAATGAAGTGCAGGCATTCCCGCACCAATGTGAACTCAGGCATAGTCACATTTCCTTACCTTATCAGTCTCTGAAAGTCCCCCTGCAGCGCAGCCAACTTCTCCTCCTTTCATCCCTGCCAGGTTTCACCTGCTGCAGGAAGAGCCACAAGGGGATTGGTTCCAGTAATGGGCCCCCTGCCACACTAATCACCCTCCCCCTTCTCACAGCTCTGATCCTTCTGTGCCAAAAAAAAAAAAAAAAATGCAACAAAAATCAAAAGAATTGTAAAAAATAAAATATAAAAATAAGGGCTCATTCACATGAGTTCTCTGGGAAGTAGTGTGAATGAGTGGTTTGTTCAAGCAGCTAGAGTGCATATAACTATATGGGAATGCAGCAGCTGTACAAACACAGACGCAGGTTTGATCTTGACAGGTGTGCAACTGTGGGTGAGTGTCATCGAATGTCCACTGTCTGCATTCAGGGCCACACAACTGCACCCACATGCCTGTCAAATTACAGTAGGACTTGTGGCTATGTTCATACAGCTGCTGCTTCCCCATGGTGTAACAGGCTGCCTGCACACAGCTCCAGCCACATAAACAATCTGCTATTTTACACAGTACAGGCCATAGCGCCCATGTGAATAAGTCTCAAGACCTCACACATAGTTTTATTTATTAACTTAATACAATCTTATCTCTTAGATTTATCAGGAATTTTGTAAGCTATGTTGTGTTTGTATCCGCTATAATGATATTGTATTTTTAGCGAAACAAATGTTTTCATATTTTCTGGTGGGCCCTGTCAAGTAGGCTGTACGGGGCCCCATGATTTCTAACAGCAGCCCTGACTGTAATGCTCACTAACCCACCTGGCTGTTTTCCTACCTGGAGATTTGCCCAGCAGTGTTCTCCTGCTGTCCTTCTCCTGCTCCCATGCCTCACCCCTGTGTGTTGTAAAGAGGGTCCTTTCCACACCAAAGCCCAGGCCCAAGGTCCTCCTCCTCACTAGAGGGCTACCCTCAAGGGCTACCGACTGCCTAACACTCCATCTTCAGCTTCCCCCTGAACTCCACTGAACCAGCTGGGCTGCTCCAGAGTATTTGAGGGAGCCTGCCTGTCACGTACCAGTTGTGAGTCCGAGATGCTGGGAACGGCTGAGTGCAGCACACCCCTAGAGATGGAACAGGGAATGCGGTGCCCACAGAAGCACGGTTCACATGGTTGCTAGAGACTAGATGCAGGGGATGGCTGAAGCAGGCTGGATGCGATGTGAGGCAGGCGTGCTTGACAGGTATCAGAAGTACCAGGCAATGAAGCAGACTGGAGAGCAGAGCCGGGGACCAGGCTGGGGCTCATACACAGGAGACAGTCCAAGGTAGGCTAGATAGGATAAACTGGAACAAGCCAGGTCATACACAGGAGACAGGGCAATGCAGAGACTGTAAGCCAATTAGAGGTCAGTCACAGGGGAGCAGGCAGCAGCAAGGTCTGGAGACAAGCCAAGGGGTCAAGCTGTGGAATCAGGAAGAGCAGGTCAAAACAGGCCGGGTCAGTTCACAGGAAATCCAAGAGAGCAGATACACAAGGCACAGGAACACGGTGGGGAAATTGAAGATAAACCAGCAATGCATTGTTGTAGCAGTGAGTTTAAATAGTCCCATTGGTGCCAACGTCACGCTATGCATGTGCGCTGGGAATGTGCCTATTTCCCCTGACACTGCCCCCTGCCCACCCACCTGTTGGGGATTGGAATACTACAGACAGCCCCTCCTCCCATTGTTATGGAAGTTTCCAGCAAGTTCCAGATTTAGTGGAGATCTCAGAGATGCTGCCTGTGAGTCATCCAGCCCTCCTAGAGTCACTCACCTGACCCAGATAAAAAAATACCAACTTGGCTGCCAGCCAAGCCTAACAATTTATCTACACTATACAAAAAATTAAAAGGGTGCTACACTTAATAATAGCATGCAATGCCAAGATGCGGTTTCTAAAGCAACAAAATACCTTCTTGTCTACAATTATACACTCCAGATAGATTCCAGAAGAAAAGTTATAATCCTGCCTCTGTGAAATCATTAATAACACTCTATCTGGAAAACGGGGTTCAGGTTGGACTCCTATGTACGAAAAACATTTGGGGAAACTGAAGAGAGTGCCAAGAATGGCAACCAAACTGACAAGTAGCATGGCCGCTAATCTGAATGTAATCTCCCTATGGGAAGAGGCAGTTAGAAGGGATATGATCATTGGGTATAAATACATAAATGGTCAAAGAGGTTCAGTGTTTGTATATGTAAAGGCTTTTTTGATAGTAAGGAAATGTGGAATAGGCTACCTCGGGAACTAGTTCTAGCCAGCTCAGTCAATTGTAAAATTGGATGCATTCCCAAATATGCAAAATATCCGATTGCCTTAGGGGATAGGGAAGGATTTTTTCCCTGTCCCTGCTTTGTAAAAATTGTTTTGCCTTTATTTGAATCAATTGTGGCTAGAGGGTTCTGTTTATGGAGGTTTCTATTATCACTTGAATGGACTTATGTCCTTTGTTTTCAACCTCACTAAACATGTTACTGTGTTTCTAAATTATAGTAATTGATTGATCTGCTGTGAATGTTTGGTTAATGACACAATCACAACTTTTTAAATATGCCCCATAATCTGTTTAATGCCTAGATTCACTATTATGTGGAAAGTGCAAGAAAAGAACAAATGGAGTCAATGACTCCATTCTACCACCTGCAGTCAGCTCACCCATTGCTTTCTTCTCTTTGTGGTGAGATTGCTTTGTCTGCCATGGCTTGTACTCACAAAGTAACCTCATCTAGCTCTCTTTTTTTAGTTTTTGGCTAACAGTGCAGATTATTATCATGACAAGTCCCCTGAAAATACAGAGCTGTTGAGACACTGAATGTTAATTTTGCCCCTTATTTTAGAATAACACTTATCTCATTAGTTAGTTTATAATCAACCACAAATCTACAGCTTTCTGCAGTCTCGTATCTGCTGGCATACTATCCAGATGTGTTAAATCAGACTTTTTAGTAATCAGCAACTACTTATCATATTTGCCTTAATAGATGTCCTGTCTCTCCTCCTTTCAACTGTTCTCAGTTCTTCCTAATCCTAGAAATGTATGATCAGCAGCTACGGTGCATGGATCCACTGGGAGTTAAATCCCACTAAGAATTAGGAATTAATGTCTTTACTCAGGAAAATTAAGGAAATGTGCTGGCAGGACACTGTAAATGTTATGGCCTATAAGAATGATTAGCTCTGAAGACAAGACAGTTTAACGTAATGTGAGCAAAACGCATACTGCCACTTTTAAATTACTCATTACTAGGGCATTATTAGTAGAGGCAAGCAGTGCATAATTTGTATTCCACTATTACATTTGAGAGATGGAGCCGGAGGTAATTCTCTTAGAGTAATGCTACTTTTAAATAAATGAAAACATGTAGTTGTTTCTCCCATGGCTTGTTTAAGGAGTGGCAGGTTCACTCAGCTCGTATTGTGCAGCTAATCATTTGCAGGGAAAAGTAAAAAAAAAAATTGTTTCCTTGGCACTTGAATGGGTGATTGAAGTGAACAGGCCACATATCTACTAAATCAATACCATTGTCTAGTCTACCACCTCACGAATAATTGTCCTTTTATTTTTTTTGCATGCTAGTCTCATATCGCAAACCAATAGGTCACTAAAGTTACAAAAATTCTCATACGACAGAATACAACTTCAGAAGAGATATATTGTATTGTATTCTATTGTAATGTATTCTTTCATTTCCGAGCATGCTCAGTCTTGGTCACACTATTTTTTTCATACAAATACCATACTAATTACACGAAAATCGTTAGTTCTGTTATCATACGAGGATATTTTCGCCTGAACTGTTGTGATTGGCTCTCAAAAGCTGTTTGCTAATGATCAGATTATCAGATGATCGCTTTGCAGTTTTTTTTTTATCCAATTTTCTTATTGTGTGTACTAGGCATAAACTTTACAACTGTACAAAGATGTTTATATTTCTATCCGTGACAACATATTTAAAGAATACACTTTTAAACTTGTATATGCAGTCAGATGAAGGAACATTTCAAACAGGCTCTGTAGCCCTAGAGAGGTGGCTTTCACATATCAGCTTCCCTCAGTAGCTCAGACCACAGAAATACAGAAAGGAGCGCCAGACAAAAAACAAATGAAAAAGCCCAGAATAATTTGCATTTTTAGTAAATAAATCACATAAATTATTTTTTTTATGACTTAACCCACAGTTAAAATTATATTGGAATCTTTCAACCGGTTTTGGTCTGCTGCTCCCTTCTGTATTTCTATCATTTATATTTTTATTGCATTGTGAAAGGCAAAAAACTCTTTAATCCATTTTATTTAACAAACCTTATATCATTCATCTCTGCATAACAGTTAGGCCCCTTTCACACATGCGGACTGATCAGGCCCGCCTGTCAGTTTTTTCAGGCGGACCTGATCGGACGCTCCATTCACCTCTATAGAGCGACGAATGTCAGGGGCGATATGTCCGCTGACATTCGCCACTATCCGATCTGGTCCGCTAAATCCAGACGGATGGAAACCCTATTTTCCATCTGTCTGGCAGACCTGATCGGATGGAATCAGATGAAAACGGACAGATGGATCCGTTTTCATCCGATCTCCCATAGAGGACAGCGGGGCTCACACAGGTCCATCTCTGCACAGTGAGCAGAATTTTATCCCAAAGGTAGGCAGACCTAAATCGCCTGGTCTAGCCTATCACCGCTTACAGTCGCCTGTATAGCGGGGACTGTAAGCAGCGAGATATCTCCACTTACCTCGCAGGCTAGTCCAGGCGGACTTTTTTGACTGTCCGCCCGGACTAGTCAGGCGTACACACTTTCCCCGGATTGACAATACGTCTCTACTTACTATATTCCAAACAATTTATTTTACCTAATTTCTCAAAAAACGGAAAGTGTTACGTTATTTTTATATTTACTATCTTTATGTCTTCCCTCGTCGTCTGGTTTTGGCCAACTTTCTAA
>BLSH010053092.1:341473-361223 GCA_018402905.1 Glandirana rugosa | reverse complement strand
CCCAATTTATTTGTAGGGCACTTGCCCTAGTTTGAAGATGATTTTAGAACAGTTATATGGCTTCTACCGTTAATTAATACTTTTCAGACACAGTTTGAAGATGATCCACATTCACCTCCATTTTTGCTTTTTTTATGTTTTTATTTTTTTAAAAATATTTACAGTTATTTCCCTGTCCCCATTTTTTTGTAGGGCACTTGCCCTACCCTTACCCCCATTTTACTTCCTTTTGCAGCCCTCTAGGGCTTTCCAGGACTTTGTTACAGCCATTTTTGTGCATAAAAGTTCGGGTCCCCATTGATTTCAATGGGGTTCGTTGTCCGTGCGATCGTTCGGGTTCCGTCCGGACCCGGACCCGGACTTTGTCCCGAAGTTCGGACGGACCAGCAGAACCCGAACTTCCAGAGGTTCGCTCAACTCTAATTTGTATGAGTTCAACTGAAAGTTTATGTTTATGTCTTGATGTTTAAAAATGTCAAACATGTAAAATTATTATTTGAACCTTTCCATTTTGATTTTGTTGCACATTTTTTAAGCAAAAATTTGGAAATTTCTCTGACAATGTTACAATAATGATAATGAATTGATGGGAATTTCATTAAGTTCTAGGGCATTAATTCTTTGTGCCAGAACGTCCCCATTTTGATAATATATCATTTATTCTTCAGCTAGCAGAAGGCAGACTCACACTGAATGGGTACATCTACAATTTGTCTGGCACAGTGTGGTTTAAAAAGCAAGACATTCACTGTTTCTTTTACTTTCCTTTGTTTAAATTCTGGATGAATTAGACCTGATAATTGCTTGGGAGGGGAGGATATCTGTGGTAGACTGATAGCTTCCATGAATTATAATAAGATAGAGAGCAGCAGAAAAACTGGCCTGAAACCAATAACATGTGAGAGACTTGCCTGCCTGTCTGGATTTTGCTCGGGAACGATTACTACCTACTGTGAACAGTGTCATTTTTTTGCCTCTTGAGATTGATTTCATGGGTGAGTTAACAAAGGCACGTGTAGGTTAATCCAAAAGCTGACTAATGGTGCATGCCTATAATAGCATAGTCCAAGGAGTATGGAGAAGATTACCCACTTCTCACTTCAAGAAAACAGTGTTTATTCCACTTCCCAGTGGAACATACAGGGTCACTACGTAGTACATACACAGCTGAGGGTTCAGGAGGTCTGCCGGTGAAATGTGTGATACACCATACTATGACCGATCAACTGACACATGTGAATGTCACCATGAGTTGTGACCAAACTGACCTTTATTAAATAAGATGTTACAAAGAACCTATAGCAAGTAATTGGATTTGAGTCAGTGAAAAATAATTTCTAATTAGTTGCTATGTAAGGGTTACTGCACTTTGCATATTGCTCTTGGCTTTACTAAGTATAGGATTATCAAACTCATTTTATAATGCAAAAAGCAATTATAATATAAAAGAACAATAACCCACTGGCAAGGGGCTTATACAGTTTGCTCTGTATTAAATAAAATAAGCCTTACTGAGCACAATATATGAAGATGTAACTTCCAGGAAGATATGTCAAGATCACTTTGAAATGCTTACTACAATCACTACAATTTATGGAGGCCAACTCAACCCAAATCCTCTTTTGAGTGTATCATATTGCTGTCATAGTAATATCTGAATAATTTATTTATATGAATATTTTAGGTTTATAATTGGTAGACTTTATGGCAATTAGGACACTGTCTTAGGGACTGGTCAAATTAAGCATGTGTTTTCACACATGTGTCACATCGTGTTGCCATAGGCAGCGTAATCACTTTGTATAGGATCACAAATGCACCTCAACACACAAAGAATTGGTTCTCTGCTATTTTGTACAATGCACTGCAATGCACAAGACAATTAATATCTGTGCATTGTGATGCACATTAGTGGACTGAATATGTGTGTTGGAGTGCATGATTTTTAATTCACACATAAGCATTGTGTTACTGTGCATTGATTTACTGCATGAGTTACAATGTGAAAAGCCCCCCAGGGATAAGCATTATACAGCAAAGAGTCAAAATTGAATACAAATGAACATGCAATTTTACAATCTAGCTAAATTATTTGGATGGTATAGGCTTAGTAAATAGGTAATAGTAATAGTAAATAGGTGTAGTTTATTTTAACATAACCCACAGTCATGTGGGTCACATGTGTCACATCGTGTTGCCATAGGCAGCGTAATCACTTTGTATAGGATCACAAATGCACCTCAACACACAAAGAATTGGTTCTCTGCTATTTTGTACAATGCACTGCAATGCACAAGACAATTAATATCGGTGCATTGTGATGCACATTAGAGGACTGAATATGTGTGTTGGAGTGCATGATTTTTAATTCACACATAAGCATTTTGTTACTGTGCATTGATTTACTGCATGAACTACAATGTGAAAAGCCCCACAGGGATAAGCATCACACAGCAAAGAGTCAAAATTGAATACAAATGAACGTGCAATTTTACAATCTACCTAAATTATTTGGATGGTATAGGTTTAGTAAATAGGTAATAGTAATAGTAAATAGGTGTAGTTTATTTTAACATAACCCACAGTCAATAACTGGTTGCAAAAGGCTGAAGGGTTTTTATCCTATTGCATTCTCTTCATTAAGGTAAAAAAAAACCTTCTGAGTGCAGCTCCCCCTTCCTTCCCCAGCCTCCCTCTTATACTTATCTAAGCCCAATCTGGATGTGCACAAGAGCAGCAGTTCTCTTGGCTCTCTCCCTTCTCATAGGCTCAGAGACAGCACCGGGAGCCATTGGCTCCTGCCAATCACAGCCAGTGAGCATGGAGTGGGGGGTGGGGCAGAGCTATGTTGTGTGTGTCTATCTATGTCACAGAGGCAGTTTGGGAGCAAACCTGCATGAGTACCCCCATAGTAAGTGGCTTGTTATAGAGGCCATATGGTGGAGGGGAGGAGCCAGGAACGTTGGCGGAGGACCCAAGAAGAGAAGGATCAAGGCTGCTCTGTGCAAAACCATTGCACAGAGCAAGTAAGTATGACATGTTTCATATTTTTTTTTAAAATGAAGGGTTTACAATCACTTTAATCTATATCTTTATGTAAATAGAGCACAGTTTGATGCTTAATACTCATTTAACCCCTCTAATAGCTCTTGCAGAAGTATACTCAAAGGACATTCATATAACCCACGTTGGGCTCCATACACAGAACCAGATCGCATGCAGTATTTAGGTGTACTGCTTGTGATCCTGAAAATGTTGATTCACTATTGCTTTATGCTGTATTTAACGCATGAAGAAAAAATGCTTGGTAATTACAGCATAAAACAGGAGGGAGAGTCAATTCACAAAAAATGGGTTGGGGTTCCTCTTAATCCATACCTGACGCTTATCCGAGCATGCAGCCCGGCAGGTCAGGAAAGGGGTGGGTCAAATTAGCCCCCCAATCCCAAACCATACCAGACCTCATGCTCTCAATATGGGGGTGCTTTGGGGCAGGGGGTTGTGGGAAAGAGGCCCTTGTCACCATCCACGTGGGGGCAAGGTGCTCTGCCCCCCAAATCACCTTGCCCCCATGTTGATGGGGACAAGGGCCTCTTCCCCATAACCCTGGCCGGTGGTTCTGGGGATCTGTGGGTGGGGAGCTTATCGGAATCTGGAAGCCCCTTTTAACTGCGGGGCCCAGATCCCCCATGTGAATGAGTAGAGGTACATACTACCCCTACCTATTCACCCCAAAAAAGTGTAGTGTAAAAATAGACAGTAGGCGGTTTTTGACATGACAGTTACTGGTTGTTAAGTATGCCAGCGGCCGCCCGCTTGTTAACAACTAGCTATTTACAGCGTGTTAAGGATGCTACCACCCGCAGGCCTTCACTACTAAAATACCGCATAACTTCATAAAATTACTCATGCAGTATTTTAGTAGCATTTTTTTAGTGAATGCCAAAAACCTTTTTTTATAAAACGCTGTGCAGAATCTTACCACATATTCAGATGCAGTAAGATACAGCTTTATGAATGGAGCCCACTGATATAATAATAACAGCCATATTCAGTGCTGGGGCTAGATTTCATGAATCAAAAGGAAAGTATAGAATTAAACAGTATATGAGTATTGCAGAATTAGAAAAGTATTAATTATCACCAATCGACTTTCTAAACTTGCACACTCTTACAAATTGTGCCAAATGCTATGCCAAAGAAAGCAAACCAAAGAACTGTGACATGTATCCTGCATCTACTCCCTATTTATCACAATCTTTTACTGTTACATCTTTATTGTATTCCTGTAACAGTAAATGTTTTTTTTTTTTTTTGAACAGAAAGGAATGGTTAGACTCTCTGCTGCTTTTTTATTTTTGTATATGCCCCCATTGAAAAAAAAAGTATTTATTTGAGGCCCCAGTCAAGCAGCAACAGCTCCAAAAAGTACTCATGAATCTCAAGTTAGCAAAGTCGATATGTTTCCTGTATTTTAATCTATTTTCCATGTGGTACCTGACATGTGTATGTGTTAATGCATCTGACTCTAGTATAGCAAAACCTACTGACCCCACTGGGAGCAAACAGCAGGGAAATCCACATACTACCTGTATACTAGACAAAAACTGAGTTTAAAAACCTGATTCGCCTCAACCACCAGAGGAAAGAACAACATAAATATGGCAACTCACTGAAATATATTAAACTATCACTTTATTAATTATCAAAAATAGTTAGACTGTACTAATCCATGTTATATAAGAAAACACCTTTATCTGCCATCCTGCTTCCTTATAAATAATATATATAAGTTTGATAAGGAAGCCGAATGGCAGATAAAGGCAGATAATTAACCGCTTAGTGCCCTCCCCCACGTACCTTTACTGTGCCAGCGGCGGTCGTTCTGTGCCAGATCATGTACCTGGTAGTAATCTGACACTTCCGGGTCTGGGGCACGCACCACCGGTGACCCGCTCGCGCTGCGATGCCAGGACCTACCGATCGTTTGTGAGAAAGGCAGAACAGTGGTCTGCCTTTGTAAACAAAACAGATCACTGTGCTGTCAGAGAGTAATGCGCTGACCATGTGTTCCTGCTAAGCAGGAACACAGATCTTCACATTACCCCAGCCAAACCCACCCCACAGTTAGCAAACACTAATAGGGAACACAGTTAACCCTTTGATCGCCCCTTTGTTAACCCCCCTCCCTGCCAGTGTCATTAGTGCAGTAACAGTGCATTTTTTTTAGCACTGGTCCCCAAAAAGTGTCAAAAGTGTCAGTTAGGTGAGTTAGGCCAGTTAGATTTGTCCGCCACAATATCGCAGTGCCGCTAACAATTGCTGATCGCTGCCATTACTGTAAAAAAAATACTATTAAAAAAATAAATAAATAAAAATATGTTATAGTTTTACGCAAACCAATCAATATACACTTATTGGGATTTTTTACTAAAAATATGTAGCAGAATACATATTGGCCTAAACTGATGAAGACATTTGATTTATTGTGAATGTTTTATAGCAGAAAGTAAAAAATATTTTCAAAATTGTCTGCATTTTTTTATTTAGAGCGCAAAAAATAAAAACATCAAAGGTGATCAAATACCACCAAAAGAAAGCTCTATTTGTGGAGAAATAAGGACATCAATTTTATTTGGGTACAGCGTCGCACAACCATGCAATTGTCAGTTAAAGCAACACAGTGCCGTATCGCAAATAATGGCCTGGTCAGGAAGGGGGGTAAACCTTCTGGAGCTGAAGTGGTTAATAAAGTGACAATTTAATGTAGTTCAGTGAGAACCTGGAGTGTCTAATTTAGTGTGTGTTACCTGTATACTAGCACTCACTAAATGTTAGCTGTCTGTTAGGACCATTTTAACAATTTGATTTCCTTTATCAAGTACCAGCACGTGTGTTTTATTACTATTACTTTTTACCTATAACTGTATAAACCAATGACCTTTATTTAAAAGTAAAAAGACAGCAGTGGGTAGCCAAGTGACTTATTTCTAAAAAAGCAGGTGGAGGCACATGGTATTAAATGGATAATTACACATGAAATTGGGGTCATGCCTCTCTTAAATTGTATCAAATGTCTATGAGGCAGCCTAAAACATCTGTCCATTCCTTAGAGCTCTGTGCTTGTGAGTGCAATTTATCTTGCTTGAGCCATAATGTACGTCATGCACAATCTGCTTCTACAGTATACCTGTTGTATTTCCAAATAAACTCCAAGATTGAAAGCAATGATATTGTGGTTTGCAATATCGAGCCAAGTTGCCGCCGTCAAGCCACGGCGGGCGGTCGGCAACTGGTTAAAGTGTTACTAAACCCACAAAAGTAAAATCAGTTGTATTTACAAAGGAAAATAAGTGTAATTGCACTTGCAAAGGTCACAGTCTATTTGCCTTTAGTAAATCCATCCCCATGTGTCATTGATCCTAACATAACACATGTGTAAACCAGGGACAGGCAGCAGGCGAGTTGTCAGCATAATCTGTATACTACTAGGGAGCAGAGTTATGGATAAGTGTTATGGTTGTATTAAAAAAATGATCACCATAATATTATATTTTATGCCAAAATGTTTAATGTGCTTCCACACTCTAAACTCAAGATTTTTTTTAAAAAAAATTGGAGAACTACAAACCTCAGCTGTACTATAAGGTTTTAGGTGAGGAGAAACTCTGGAATTTTTACTGCATTAGGCATACAGGGAGAATTTAAGCTTGTAGACGAAATTATGAGGGCAATAAATCTACACTGCTAAGACAGCTAAGCAAATCTTTTTAACTTCATAGAGGGGGCTCTGTGACTATGACATTCCTCAGGTATAGCTTTTTTTTTTAACAGCCCTCCTAGTGGGCCACCCTCTCCCCCCAGGCCCTATAGAAACTGCCTGGGCAGTTATTACTACTGTTTGGCCACTGTTGATGTGCTAAGTTCTGAAAAGTCATGACTTTTGGTATATTCCCCTCTTCCCCATTGGCAGTAAGTATGTACAGTGTAATTTATCCTATCCAAGTTCACACTACACCTTCTATAAATAAGAAGAAATTAGTATTAGAAGACAAAATGCATTTTTTTAAGACTGGTAATGGAGCCCAAGGACTAACCAACATTCGATCTGCTGTACTACATATCTCTTGCCCTTATATTTATGCCTGAGTAAAAACAGCCACCTAGTGAGAATTACATAGCTTTCCTGCTGATACCTGTTTGAATTTTATGATTATTATAGAGCAGATGTAAGGTTTCTACAGAGAGCCCATGATGTTATAATTCCTGAGAGCTCAATAATAATTGAATATTTAATTTAATTTTCAACAATATGTGCAGTGAGGGAGATAAACTACTTAAGAAATACTTCTCTGGTCTAATAGCTAAATAGGGATAAAACATATGTACCTGTATCTAAAATGGTAACACTAATGTCAGATCTGGGAATTCTACTCTGAAGGACTTATATACAGTTGTGCTCATAAGTTTACATACTTGGCAGAATTTATAATTTCTTGGCCATTTTTCAGAGAATATGAATGATAACACAAAAACATTTCTTTCACTCATGGTTAGTGTTTGGCTGAAGCCATTTATTATCAATTAACTGTGTTTACTCTTTTTAAATTATAATGACAACAGAAACTACCCAAATGACCCTGATCAAAAGTTTACATACCCCACTTCTTAATGCCGTGTATTGCCCCTTTTAACATCAATAACAGCTTGAAGTCTTTTAGTAACTTGAAAGGACGTGTGAAACTGTACCCATGCTCTGTACATGTACCATTAATTTATGATCTTCTGAAATAAATTTTTGATTGCATCCAATAGGGAGTGCCGCCATCCTCACCTTTCAAGTTACTAACGTGGTTCTGCAGTAGCAGCAGGGCGTGCACCCCGAGGGAGTTTGATATTCCACCTGAGTTGCCTTTGCCTGGAGCAGCTTGATGGTGTATGGAGCTTGAAGTTTTTTGTGGTATTTGTGGATGAGGCTCTTTATCTTCTCAAATGGTAAAGCTGCCCATTCCTCTTGGCAAAAAGCCTCCAGTTCCTGGAAATTCTTGGGCTGTCTTGCATGAACTGCACGTTTGAGATCTCCCCAGAGTGGCTCAATGATACTGAGGTCAGGAGACTGAAATGGCCACTCCAGAACCTTCACTTTGTTCTGCTGTAGCCAATGACAAATCGACTTGGCCTTGTGTTTTGGATCATTGTCATGTTGGAATGTCCATCCCATGCGCAGCTTCCTGGCTGATGAATGCAAATGTTCCTCCAGTATTTTTTGATAACATATTGCATTCATCTTGCCATCAATTTTAACCAAATTTCCTGTGGCTTTGTAGCTCACACATCCCCAAAACATCAGCGATCCACCTCCTTATTTTACAGTAGGAATGGTGTACCTTTCATTATAGGCCTTGTTGACTTCTCTCCAAATGTAGCGTTTATGGTTGTGGCCAAAAAGCTCAATTTTGGTCTGATTACTCCAAATTACTTTGTGCCAGAAGGTTTGAGGCTTGTCTGTGTGCTGTTTGGCATATTGTAAGCGGGATACTTTGTGGCATTTGCATTGTAATGGCTTTCTTCTGGCGACTCGACCATGCAGCCCATCTTTCTTCAAGTGCCTCCTTATTGTGCATCTTGAAACAGCCACACCACATGTTTTCAGAGAGTCCTGTATTTCACCTGAAGTTATTTGTTGTTTTTTCTTTGCATCCCAAACAATTTTCCTGGCAGTTGTGGCTGAAATTTTAGTTGGTCTACCTGACCGTAGTTTGGTTTTAACAGAACCCCTAATTTTCCACTTCTTGATTAGAGTTTGAATACTGCTGATTGGAATTCTCAATTCCTTAGATATATTTTTATATCCCTGTCCTGTTTTATACAGTTCAACTACCTTTTCCCGTAGATCCTTTGACAATTCTTTTGCTTTCCTCATGACTCAGAATCCAGAAACCTCAGTGCAGCACTGGATGAAAGTTGCAAGGGTCTGTCAGGAGTCCAGAAACTCATTTACCTTTTATACACACACACTAATAATAAGCAAACAGATCACAGGTGAGGGTGGTTACCTTTAATAGCCATTCAAACTCCTTTGTGTCAACTTGTGTGCATGTTATCAGGTCAAAATCACCAGGATATGTAAACTTTTGATCAGGGTCATTTGGGTAGTTTCTGTTGTCATTAGGATTTAAAAAGAGTAAACACAGTTGATTGATAATAAATGGCTTCAGCCAAACACTAACCATGAGTGAAAGAAATGTTTTTGTGTTATCATTCATATTCTCTGAAAAATGGCGAAGAGATCATAAATTCTGCCAGGGTATGTAAACTTATGAGCACAACTGTATAAGAATTCAGAAGGGTGTAATGTCAAAAGAGTACAAGAAGATGTCAGATAGAACGGGGTTTATGTAAAATGGTTAATATTGATATTTACAAATAAATTCATTCTTTATAATACTTCAGAGCAGAAGAATGGAATATAATGTTAACGTTACCCTGTCCTTTAATATTTAATCTCTGGATTGCTTTGGAACACCAATACTCAATATACTGTTAAAGCCCAACCTTAGTCAAAACTTTTTTATTTTTGGGGAGAATAAGATAAAGTAAATATTTCTGTGAAGTTTTTATTGCTACCTGTGACCGTGCTTCAACTCCCTTTCTGTACCAGTGGTAGCAGCAGAAATTAGAAGAGAGGTTGCCACTGGGAGAAGAAGACACATGCAATAAAAATACTCGGACAGAGGACCAAACCCTTCCATATTTTATTGAAAAAAGAGTGCTTTACCAATTAAATCTAACAGTTTAAGTTGTAATACTTTTATATATTTTAGTTGTAGCTGGGCTTTAAATTAAAATGTGCTTTAAGTAAAATTAAAAGATGTGCTAGCAAAGATTATTATATCTAGACCTAAATCCTTTTATTTTTTTTTTATTACTTTTGGATAGAGTGGGCAATGTTTAAAAACCCATATCAGTTCTTTTTACTTTGGAGAGATTTTCCTTCATTTTTCTTTGGCATAGCAGGAAGTGAGGTGATCACTCCAAAGGAAAGAAAATCTTCTCGTGGACAGTTGTCACTTAACAAGTGTCCTCGTTGGATGATTGTCCCTCAATTCCTCTTCTGGAGACAACTCTCAATGTTGGATTGTTGTATCTCACTTTCAGACTTGGTCACAATGGTCACCAGGGCAAATAGGGTAAAGTTCCCAAGCAGGACACAGGCAGAAATAAGAACCTGAAAGAGGTTCGAACTCTTCCCTATTCTAGTCAAAAATGTTTAAAAATGCCTTTAGATACAGATTAAAATACAATTAGCTGACTAATAAGACAGAAATATACCTACCACTTTTTCCCGTGCCTGTTTAAATGTGTTGTGGTAGCTGGGGGTATATATAGTCCATTTATTGAAATACTACTACAAGTGAGAAAATTGAGGAGCCTTAGCAGCTTAGTACAAAATATGGTCTTTTTTTATCATGATATATTATTTTGTCTTTCCTCTCAAAAAATAAAATAACCACAGGAGAGAGTCAAATGCTGCCTAAAATGAAGCAAAAACTTTTTTGTCAGTTTTATTTTATTTATTTCTTTAATGTTTTTCTGTCGATTTCATTACTTGTATTACATCATTTTTATGCAAAAAAACATTGCAGGAGTTTCGATGACACTTTGTTTACAAAACTTACTTAGCTTTCTTATAGGATACGCATCAAATCTTTTGTAATGAAAAGTTCTCCTTTTATTTAAATCTATTAACTCATTATTTCTAAATGTATAAAACAGATTTCTAAAATCTTAAAACTGATTATTCATAGCTATTTGTTTTGCCCCTGGTCTCCTGTTAAGTGCCCAGAGCGTGAGCAAGTAGCCAGTCTTCTCCACACAACTGTGCATGTGGGTCATCCAAGCTCCTTAAATAACAGGTTTGAATCTAGGGGGATGTTGGGGGCTTTGCGCCCCCCCCCCCCCAGGTTTCAGTGGTGCCTGCCCAGGTTCAATGAGACTGATATCAGGAATTAGAGGGACTGAGGGCAGCGCACAGCCTCTGTGATACCAAGTTGGCATGGCTGCACAGTGCCCTGCCCTTACCCACCACACCTCATAATTTATTTCCATGGTGCAGGACAGCAGACCAGGATGCACATCGCCATTGCTTGCCATTTGTGAAGGTGGGACTATGTTGTTTTGGGGGAATTCTGTCATGATGGGGGGGCACTGTTGTGATGGGGGAGACACTTTGTTCTGAGGAGTGGCTTTGTTGTGATGGGGGGTACTCTGTTGTGATGGGGGGTTCTGCTGTGATGGGGAGACTCTGATTTGATGGGGAGGACACTCTGCTGTAATTGGAGGACCCTGTTGTGATAGGGGGGATTCTGTTGTGATAGGGATGGCTCTGAATTGAAGGAGACGACTCTGATGTAATGGGGGCCCTGTGATATGAAGGAGCTGACTGAAGTGATGGGTGGACTCTTATATGAAAGGGAAACGCTGATGTGAGGGGGCACCAAGGAGTGGGTGACATCATCATCCAGTGCAGATGTGAGTGTCTTCCAGCCTAATAAATACAATTCAAGACTGGGGTGTCTCGGGTTTCTGCACACTTTTAAACTCTCACTTAATAAATACGTTTGTCATTGCAACCACATAGAGATGTAGGGAACCAGCATATTTGTTCACTCGTACATTGCCTCTGCACTACCCAGAAGTAATGTCAGGCATTACTTTCAGGTCATGATACAGAAGTGTGCCAAGTGTATAGACAACACTTACAGACAGCCAGAGGATAAAACAAGGTTGTGTTGACAGTATTCCCCCGCCGCCTTTTTTTTACTGCACTCCCAGATTAGACAGGCTACATCTGGCCCTGATTGATAAACCTCTTTCTTTGATTGGCATTTACCTTCATCCAATCGGGAGTCTTCTCAGTGTGTGCAAAACTATACAACAGGACTAGAAGGGGAATAGACTATAACTTCTGATTTTAATGAGCAGCACATTTATTTATTTATGGTCAAATGCGTTTTTATTTAACATATTAAAATATAAGTTACAAATGCTGAGTATATGATATCAAGGTATACATTAAAACAGGTGGATAGCATGTACGTCAGTCACATAGAGGATTCTCCAAAAGAGAACGCAAAGCCAGATACAAAAACAATCTGAACAGGTAAACCTGTTAGTGGTGGATTTCTGGGACTCACAAGGTTTTGCAAAATGGAATGTAAACATCCACATAATACAATACAGGATAAAAACATCTATAATAGCCAAGAAAAAAGGAAAGACAAAACAAATGGGGGGGCAGAGGATGCTCCCCATGTAGCCCAGGGGATCCCAGACATGGTTCAGACCAGAATGAAAGGATGCTAAGAATTGCGCCAAAAGCAAGATGTAGAGAATTGGGGAAGTAGGGGATTAGAGAAGCATCCAAAGACGTACACCAAACATTTTTTGTTTAGCTTTTGTTATGGCTTATACCATTACACATGCTAACTCTACATTGCTCGTGAAATTGAATAATGCAAATTGTACCAGGCCTTCGAAAATATTCACATTTTAATTTTACCAAAATAATTTGTCACATAACGAGCTATCCAAAATCTGCATTTTTCTGTAATCCCTTAAGGGAAATGTCTAGTAATATTGTCCCTGGAGCACCGATTCGGCACTGTTCATTTTTTAATTAGCCTTCAAAACTTGTAGAGTCTCTTCTTCATGAGTAAAAAGTGATTGTAATGCACAGCTGCCTTAATTAACTTGTCATATCATATTTGTGGAGATGCCTTCTTAGTGCTTAATACTGTCTGCATTTTTGATGAGTGCCAATTGTGCTTAAATGAAGAGGAAAATATCTCCTAATATCTTTAAACCAAACATCTTATTTTAGGCACCCTTCCCTGCTTTTAAACTGTTATGGAAGTGCAGTTGTTATGACTGTTGCTTTATTATTTATTGTGACATCCTGTACGTGCTAGATAAGCTATCTTGCTTTTAGCCAGTGTAAAATAGTTTAGATTGGATGAAAATATGGTAATGAAATTACAATTACAAATATAAAATAGTGATGCTATTTTTTAAATTGAGAGGAACGTGAGGTGCTTTTTATATTGTGTGGACATCCCTGTGAGGCTCTCACTTGCTCTTCTCCAGGAGTGTTGTAGGGCCAATTCAGGCTACTGTGGCATGTATGTACCTTTTGACATGGGAAAGTCTCCTTCCTAGAAGAGGTAAAGTCCATTGCTAGACAAGTTATGATCACTTCAGTCAGCCTCTTGACTTCCACTGTAATAAGCATACCAAAATTGATAAATATCATGGGTGGTTGTGGTGACGACAAAGCTGTTTTGTTGATTGATGAACAATTATTGCAGAGGATATCTTGTCACCATAATCTTCAATTATAATAGAAGCCAGTGTGTGGTTCAACCCAGTTATGCAAAAGCATGAGTGACATAGTATTCCAATTCACAGCAAAGGCTGAATAGTTTTGTTGCACTCGTATATATAGAAAATTCTTCAACAGTGAGCAAATAAATATTCAACGTCCCAAAAGATAAAATGTTATTACAAATTTGAATAGACCCACTGGTATTGATTTACTAGAACTGAAGAGCATAAAATCTGGTGCAGCTGTGCATGGTAGCCAATCAGCTTCTAACTTCAGCTTGATCAATTATGATTCGACAAAAAAACCTGGAAGCTGGTTGGTTTCTATGTGGAGCTGCACCAGATTTTGCACTCTCCAGTTTTAGTAAATCAACCCTACTGTGCCATCAACAGAGGCCTAGACTCCTCGCAGAACCCCTGCAAGGAAGTACAGTATGTATTTTGGCTTTCTACAGTCCCAGGTGGATACCCTTATGTGAAAAGATCATCAGGCAAAAGTGCAGATTATAACTAGCAGAGATTGTTTCAGGCTTTGTTCAAGCAAACATTTATCACAACAAATAGATGGTTGGGGCAGGCAGCAAACAGACAAGCTAAAGGTATGATATTTTCAGGGCTGCCAACCGGGGGGAGGGGGGCACAGGACAGTCCTACCATACCAGCTACCGACACAGGGAAGCCCAGACAGGGCAGAGGCTACCTGCGCTGTGAGAAGTTTGTCTTAAATGTTTTTTGTGTGTCTAACCTTGCAGCTTTCTTCATTCTCACTGTTGTACGGCCCCTGTCTCCTGCACTTCCTGCACTACTGAACTCATGGGACAGCAGCTTCTGAGTTGACCCCCTCCCTCAGTACACAGCATATCACCCTGTCTGTTCACCTTGTCTCTGTAACTACAGCCTGATTGGGTGAGTTGGGTGTCCAGTACATCAGTATGTAGCAGAGTTCCCAACTGTTAGTACATTTACAAACAGTTTTTAAAATCAATAATATTTGCATCTGTCTGTGAATGTCCATTACGGACATGCAGACTTTATGTCCGTAACAGACATTCATGGACAAATGTAAATATTACAGATTTTAACTGTTAACTGTTTGTAAATTTACTGACATTTGGCAACCCTGATATGTAGGCAGGTCCTACCCAACATGTTTCGCTAATGTCATCAGGGGCACAACATCATCCCATGCCCCTGATGACATCAACACTGAAGAAACATGATGGGCAGAGGCTAGTGAGAGGAAGGTACACTGTGTTGTGTGGGCTGGAAGAGATGTGGAAATAATCGGTAGCTTTGCAGAGTGGGAAAAAGGCAGCCCTGCTTCTTCCTTATGCTTTGCAGTATAACATGCCAATATTGCCTTTGTGTGTGTATTACCTCTATTTTCTGTGATATAATAAATGTTTTTTAGAGAGAGCACTATGTGATTGCTTTGGTCTTTCTGAGCCAATCTGTCTGGCATATGCCTGATTGATAGGATCCATTAAGGGATGCTTAAAGTAGATGCCCCCCCCAAAAAAAAAAAAATCAATCTCCTGTCCCTTTAAGGCACAAGCTATAGCATAGTGCTTTTGCCTTTTCAATTGCCCCTTTCTATCTTCTACAGTACCTGGTTGGTCCTGCCTGGTCCTGACTTCCCCTCTGTGAGCTGACCACATTTATCATGGCTGCTGAGCCATGAAATTGTGGTCAGGATACATGCCTCCATCATCTAGCTTCTCTCCTGTGTGTCTCTGCATCTTCCCCTCCTCCCCCTCCCTCTCTCCCTGTCAGCTCCGTAGTGTGCAGTGAGAACACAATCTCCTCTCCTGCTCGCCCCTCCCCTCTCCTCACCGCCCCTCCCCTCTTCTCCAGCCTTCATTCACTGACTATACTATTTACCCAAAACAGAAGGGAATCTTGGCCCCTGCCACTTAGCTCCCTTTGATCGGGGTCTAAATAGAGGACATATGACCACAAATGAGCACAAAGAAAAAAAGGTATTTACGATTGGAAAAAATAAAAACAAACCACATTGCACTGCTAAACAAACAAACACTTAGAGGTTAGATCAATTGTAGCTATTTGAGTTTACAACCATTTTAAACATGTCCCTATAATTTAAAGGAACACACACTTCAGACCTATGTAGCAAGGGTCAAACACCAAAGGTGAGAGAGTGCCCAAAGAGGATGGTAAATATTTCATGGAAGAATTGCACATTATCCCTTTATGCATATAAATATCTAAACTCTTTCTTTTGTTTTGTTTTTTGAAATACTGAATTTATGACTGTCACTTTGTCACAGTTACACAATATTACTGAAGTGGTTATGTTTTGTATTGTATATTTATAATATACTATATATATATTGTTTTAAGAGTTTATGCACTAGCAATTACTGAGCAGTAATATAGCATTACTGAGATGTTTTGCATCTTGGCGATTTCAACTAATCTGTTCATAGGGTTCATTTGTTTAACATTGTACAAGTATAAACTTTTTTTTTTTTACTGTTGGGGCATGGAAGATTCTTATAGAGTTTACCAAGTCCTGGTTTTACCAAGGTTGAGAATCCACTGGCAAAATCAATGCAACTGTCATAAAATGTCACAATACTAAGAGCATACCCAACATGAGTGGCCTTAGAGACTCCAGCTACTGGGGAACTATAAAGCTCTGGATGTCCTGGCACGAAATGGTAACCCATTTCAAATGTAATTTATGCCAAACCACCAGAAACGATGCATTAATGGCCAGCTTGTTCACCTGTCTCTGGTTCTACCCCTTGTTCTGCCGCCTATGCAGTGTTCTGACAACATTCCAAAGTAAAACATAATAACACTGTACCGTTTTTTTATCTGAAGCCATATTTCTTTGTCAAGCATATGACAGCCCTTCTATGCACCATCTGTCCCCATTTTCATTACCGATTGTATAGGTCAAAAAAATTTAAATTACAAATACTGTCTCTGAAATACCTGAGCATTTATTTGCCTCCAGCACTTTTGTCTTTTAACTGCCTTCCTCATTAAAGTGCATTAGAGATGATTTAATTTCCTTACAAAGAGTCTGAAAAAGGTTTTATGTTATCCAAGTTATGAGATTATTTTAATTTAAATCCTTTATGGGTAATCCAATCAAGTTCTAAAATATTAAATTAATATTCTATGCATACCACCTTCATACCTACCAGAGAATATGGTTAATTCTCTGGGTAGCAGAAAAACTCAGATCAAGTATGTTACTTTCTGAACCTAGATCGGCAAACTGTACTTTGATGAAAACTGAAAGCTTTGGAATTATTTCAAGCTGGACTCCAGGCAAACAGCCAAACACAGTATTATTATTATACAGGATTTATATAGCGCCAACAGTTTATGCAGCGCTTTACAACATAAGGGCAGACAGTATAATTACAATACAATTTAATACAGGAGGAACCAGAGGGTCCTGCTTATTAGTAGAAACATAAAGATTACAGTTGTTTTACCTAGTCCTCAGATTTACACAGCCTTTCCAGACAGCACATCTAGGTTAGTGACCTGTCTGTTCTTTAATGCAGCTAAGTGAAACAACACTCTCCTCCGGTCATCATGCTCCTTGGCATCATATGTTTATGCAGCAAAGCCTGATTGGCCTTTACAGCCCCCCTTCCCTCACACAGTCTAAAGCCGGCTACACACAGGCCGAATTTTGGGAGACAAAGGCCCGTGTGTATGACGGTCTGTCCAACAGGAGACGGCCAGTTTCTGTTGGATGTGCATGCTGGAAAATCGGCATCCGACCGACTCACATTCAGTGCTCTCAACCAATGGCAGAGAGCGCTGATCGGAGTGTTCTGGCGGTGGGGGCTGTCCCTCTGTCAGAACACCACCGCTCAGCGGGGGAGATTGCTTAACTAACCTCAATAGTAGTACAGCAGTTCCGATCGGAGCTGGCAGTTTTGTTTTGTGCAATCCGCTGGATCGCACGAAAAGAAATTGTTAGTGTGTACCCAGCATTAGTGTTACAATACAGAGGAGAGATAGGTCAACTCTTGAGACATTCCAGTGTCTGGATTCAATCAAATTTACTGTGTGTATATGTACAGTATACATATGAAGTTGAGGAATATAGGCTGAACCCTAAATTGTAGGGTGTTAAATATGCAGCAAATATTGAAGCTACCTTCAAATGTGAAGGTATTGTACACTTTCAAATGTTTTCATTTGTTTTAAGTAGGCATTTGTGTAGTTATACTCCATGTGTCAGTTGCCTTACCTTGTAATGATGCCTGCAGTTTGTAGAGTCATGGCTGATTGATTCCCCTATGTTCATGTATTTCTTCATCTGGCTTGTCCCTATTTACCAAAGAAACAAGGCAACTTCCTGTTGCAGTTTACATATCGTACAATGGATATGTTGCCATCCGTTCTGTGCCGCATCACAAATGTGGGAGTACTTCTGTGATTAAAAATAATCTTGCATCTGTCAGCTCTCTGTGAATGCTGTGCTTGCTGGTGGCTGTCAGATCTAATTTTTGCACCTGCACCAGTACTAAACTGAGACCCAAAGATTGTGGGATATGTAGTTTCTTCACAGGAAATGTCAGTTCTTAGACTACAGACAGAGGTGATGCATTAGCCTGTGCTAACACAACAATGTGAAGATTTACTCCACTGTAGGCTGTATGTACATGGCAACAAGTGGCACAGCAATACTAAATGATCAGTACACATCTAATGCAAGAGAAAAATACAAGGTGCAGGTAGAAAGGTTTACATTGCCTTTAAACAAATGGAAATTATCAATTATGATCAACCTTCATAGGAAATGACTAATACAATGAATAATTCGCTATTTCAAAATAGTGACTGTTTTTTTCCATTTAAAGGGTAAAATAGTGAATGTTTAAAAGCAAGCAGAGTCTAGTGAGTTTTATGGACACCTGGATTTTTCATTGAAGAATAGGAAATCTAGGCGTTGGGCAAAAGAAACTCAATAATTTGAATGTGTATATACAGTATACTGTATATATATATATATATATATATATATATATATATATATATATATATGAAATATCTCACAAAGTTCACCCCTCACATTTTTGTAAATAGCACACAGCCATTAATGTCTAAACCACTGGCAACAAAAGTGAGTACACCCCTAAGTGAACATGTCCAAATTGGGCCCAATTAGCCATTTTCCCTCCACGGTGTCATGTGACTCATTAGCATTACAAGGTCTCAGGTGTGAATGGGGAGCAGGTGTGTTAAATTTGGTGTTATCGCTCTCACTCTCTCATACTGGTCACTGGAAATTTAACATGGCACCTCATGCCAAAGAACGGTTTAACAGGACAGGTTCCACTCAGAACAGGCCTTGCCATGGTCGACCAAAGAAGCTGAGTGCACGTGCTCAGAATCATATCCAGAGGTTGTCTTTGGGAAATAGACGTATGAGTGCTGCTAGCATTGCTGCAGAGGTTGAAGGGGTGGGGGGGTCAGCCTGTCAGTGCTCGGACCATATGCCGCACACTACATCAAATTGGTCTGCATGGCTGTCATCCCAGGAGGGAGCCTCTTCTAAAGATGATGCACAAGAAAGCCTGCAAACAGTTTGCTTAAGACAAGCAGACTAAGGACATGGATTACTAGAATCATGTCCTGTGGACTGATGAGACCAAGATAAACTTATTTGGTTCAGATGGTGTCAAGCGTGTGCAGCGGCAACCAGATGAGGAGTACAAAGACAAGTGTGTCTTGCCTACAGACAAGCATGGTGGTGGAAGTGTCATGGTCTGCGGCTGCATGAGTGCTGCCGGCACTGGGAAGCTACAGTTCATTGAGGGAACCATAAATACCAACATGTACTGTGACATACTGAAGTAGAGCATGATCCCCTCCCTTTGGAGACTGGGTTGCAGGTCAGTGTTCCCACATGACAATCACCCCAAACACATCTCCAAGATGACCACTGCCTTGCTAAAGAAACTAAGGGTAAAGGTGATGGACTGGCCAAGCATGTCTCCAAACCTAAACCCTATTGAGCATCTGTGAGGCATCCTCAAATGGAAGGTGGAGGAGCGCAAGGTCGCTAACATCCACCAGCTCCGTGATGTCGTCATGGAGGAGTGGAAGAGGACTCCAGTGGCAACCTGTGAAGCTCTGGTGAACTCCATGCCCAAGAGGGTTAAGGCAGTGCTGGAAAATAATGGTGGCCACACAAAATATTGACACTTTGGGGGGACATTTTCACTTAGGGGTGTACTCACTTTTGTTGCCAGTGGTTTAGACATTAATGGCTGTGTGTTGAGTTATTTTGAGGGGACAGCAAATTTACACTGTTATACAAGCGTTATCCCAAATCCAAACCTCTGTACGAACCGGTCAGGTAGTGGAA
>BLSH010053092.1:329236-340696 GCA_018402905.1 Glandirana rugosa | reverse complement strand
GTCACATGAAAAGATATAATAAAATATTTACAAAAATGTGAGGGGTGTACTCACTTTTGTGAGATTCTGTATATATATATATATATATATATATATATATATATATATATATATATATATCCAGCTGGCAAAAGTGTTTCATGGAGAATCTACCTCTGGCAGTGAACAATTGGCACATAATTCATTACTATATAAATAAGTATCTCTTAAAGGTTGTAGAAGGGACCCATTTTATTTATGTGGCTGATACTAAATTCAAGCATGTTACTACATGTTTTGCTTTCACACCACAAGCAGACCTATTTATAGACTACTCGATTGTGTGATTTGCACTGCATTAAGCAAGTCATTATGGATTCTAGTTATGCACTTCTATTATCTTCCTGCCCAGACTTGCCATGAAGCTTTAACATTCAGTCTGTCACAGATGTACAATGTGTAAACTAATTGCAAGTATAAAATATGCAGAGAAACTGGAAATGCTTCTGATTTGCACAACAGCTTCCCTTTGAACATTGTGCATCTTTTGTACAGATCAGCTTTATTAGTGGATGATTATTTTATATGTGTGTGTGTGTAGAGTAGGTTGAGAGGCATTTTACCACTTAACCCTGACGGTGTGAAGCTGGTTACCATGTTATTAATGCTGAACTTCGGCACAGAAAAATTCATTTAAATTTTTTCTTCAATAGCCACGTGCCTCCGTGTGCCTTATTACTTTGTAGAAGTAGCAGTGACAGCATCACAGTGATATACATCCAGCAGGTCCACCCACTACAGGCCGTCTGTAGAAAAACTACAGGATTGGGGGCGGATTCAAGACCAGTCAACACCACAGGTAGAGAGAGAGCAACAGTGACTGGTCTTCATTACAGGAGACTCCTGCATAGAAGCAAAGTTGCACACAGATTTCGAAGAAATACACAAAGCACACTGAGATTTAACCACTCCAGCCCCGAAAGGATTTACCCTCTTAATGACCAGGCCTTTTTTTGCGATACGGCACTGCGTTACTTGACAATTGCACGGGCATGCGACACTGTACCCAAATAAAATTGATGTCCTTTTTTTCCCGCAAATAGGGCTTTCTTTTGGTGGTATTTGATCACCTCTGCAATTTTTATTTTTTGTGCTATAAACAAAAGGAAACCGAAAATTTTGAAAATAAACTATATTTCTTAATTTCTGCTATAATACATCTCCAAAAAAATATAAAAAAACAAATGTATTCATCAGTTTAGGCCAATATGTATTCTTATACATATCTTTGGTAAAAAAAAGTTGCAATAAGCGTATATTGATTGGTTTGCGCAAAAGTTATAGCGTCCACAAAATAAGGGATAGATTTATGGACTTTTAATTTTTTTTTTTTTTTCACTGGTAATGGCAGCGATCTGTGAATTTTGTGGGACTGCAACATTATGTTGGACAAATCTGACCCTAAATGACACTTTTTGGTGACCAGTGACACTAATACAGTGATCAGTGTTAAAAAATGCACTGATCACTGTATAAATTACACTGGCAGGGAAGGGGTTAACATCAGGGGCGATCAAAGGGTTAAATGTGTTCCCTGACAGTGTGTTCTAACTGTGTGGGGGGTGGACTGACTGGGACAACACAGAGATCGCTGTTCCTGATTACTAGGAACAGACGATCTCAGTGTCCTCCCCTGTCAGAACAGGGATATGCCTTGTTTACTTAGGCAGATCCCCGTTCAGCCTCTCTTTGAGGTGATCGCGGATGGCCCACCGAACACACACTTTTGCTTCTCCTCCGTGCAGTGGGCGCATGTGCCCACTCTATCTATTGCATGAAACAACGTACATGTACACTGTTTTGCACAATAGAGCCGCACTGCTGCAGTGTATATGCGGTGGGCGGTCTTTATTATTATTATTATACAGGATTTATATAGCGCCAACAGTTTGCGCAGCACTTTACAATATGAGGGCAGACAGTACAGTTACAATACAATACAGGAGGAATCAGAGGGCCCTGCTCGTTAGAGCTTACAATCTAGGAGGAAGGGTCAAGTGAAACAAAAGGTAATAACTGTGGGGGTTGAACTGATGAAGAAAATGAAAATACATTTGTTAGGTGTCAGTAGAATAAGCTTCTCTGAAGAGGAGGGTTTTCAGGGATCGTCTAAAAGCTAGCAGAGTAGGAGATACTTGGACAGGTTGGGGTAAGGAGTTCCATAGGATTGGAGAGGCTCTGGAAAAGTCCTGGAGGCTTTAAGTTCAGTGAGAGTACACATGCCTATTGTATTTAGACAATATCTGCTTATCCTGGAGTTTAGCTTTAATCTGCTTACATTTTGTCTTTCCTGGTTCCTGCTTTCTCCTCTCATCAACAAGCTAATTAAATGAATAAACAAACAGTGACATCATCACTAGGTTTAAGTGCGTCTCTATGCAACATCAACATATTATTTTGATGGGAAGGGCCAACGGACTGCTGTACACTCCTGAAAACATAAAGCTGTGATAACGCCCACCTGTGATGCTGAGCCTCCATAATTGAAAGAGCTGAGATCCAATGAATCTAAGGGGTATGCTGGGCAGTTCACCTGGGGAGGAAACAGATAGATAATGCTGTAATTCGTCAAGCCAGGAAATGAGGCAACCTTAATCTGACTTTCTGCAGCTTCTAATGCACATGGAGACAGGCTCACAGTGTGCAGTGAACACAGAGTAAGCAATTTCAATATAGGAAAGGAGCCTGTACAATTGTGCAAGATGGTAAGGCTGGAGTTCAGGTTTAAGCATCATGTCTTCCTTGATCTATAGCAGGGGTCTCCAAATTTTCTAAACATAGGCCCAGCTTACTGTTCTTCAAACTTTAGGAGGGCCAGACTGTGGCCAGTGGGAGTAGAAAAGGTCTCAACGTCAGTGGGAAAAAATAATGCCCCATTGTTTGTTTAAGTGAGATTAATTGTGTCCCATTATTAGTGTAAGTGGGAGGAATTGTGTCCCATCGTTGGTGTCATTGGGAGAAATTGTGTTCCATCGTTGGTGTCATTGGGAGGAATTGGCCCCCTCTATTGGTGTCAGTGGGCAGAATTATGCCACATTGTTGGTTTCAGTGGATAAAATAGTGCCCTAAGGGCCGGATAAAAGTAAGCAAAGGGACTGGGCACCAGGCAGCAGGTTTGAAACCACTGACCTACAGTAGAATAGTGGTCCAGCAGAAACGTTACCTTCCCTACAGCACACTGTACCAGTTTTAAATGAACAAGCCCCCGTTTGATCACATGATGTGATGTTAAGGCTCAGGGGTGTGTAAATAAATGGCCTAGGGAGTTCAGACATGCAAACAGCTGTAAGGCTCCATTTACACGGGACGCTATTTTAACCTCCCCTGAATGATTTTTTTTGACAGCTAGAAGCCGGCGTCTAAAGTGGCCATTTTGCAGCGTGTTGCATGCGGCATTTAGCACCGTTTAGCGGCGTTTGAGTCTAGGAGCGTTTTTTTAAAATGGAAACGCCTGTAAACAAAACGGTCCTAGACGTGAGTTACTGCGTTTAGGCGCGTTTAGGAGCATTTACAAGCTGCTTGGCATTTCAAATGCCTCTGAACAGGCGTCTGAACCCATTTTTTTGCATTCCAAAAAAAGCCTTTAAACACAACTGCCTGGAAACAACCTTAAACGACCCTGTGTAAATTTACTGAAAAGATAACACAGAGTAGAGTTCAGGGGCAGCTGAAAAAAAACGCCCAAATGCCTTTAAACATCCGTTTACCAGCAACAGTGTAACTGAGGCCTAATTGGTCCAGTTGAAAGAGCATTCAAAGACTGGAAAAACAGGTTCACATCTAAATATTAAGTTGTCACTGTACGTAGGTTGCTTTATGTTTTATTTGTTTAATTATATTTAAAGCACAACTGTGGGCAAACATTTTTATATAGACCCTATCTGGTTTCAAACACAAAAAGCAGCAATGGCTCTAATACTCTCCTTCATTCCAGAGATGTCCCCCTCCCCACAGTTCTTTTTTACCACTACATGATATCCTCAGCCTGCCAGGTTAAGTGATGCTCAGTGTTATTCAACCCAGGTTGACTGAGAAAATATTGAGTGCAGGTTGTCATGAACCCCCCCCCCCCACCGTCCCCCGTCCATGGGGTGACAACACAGTGCCTAGCTCTTATGGTGTAAGTTCTGACATCAGCAGTTTTGGCATCATCACATCCCTACATCTATGAAGACTGTAGAACACTGGGGGCAGAGGACCCAGGGTGCCACGTAACTGGCTCGCAGGAGTTCAGAAAACAGTCTAAAAAAAAAGTATATTTAGAAGTCTAAATCAATTTACAAATTGCCAGGGGATAACTGTGAGACAGAGAGCTTTTACCTTATAACAGGAAGTGCCTAGACAAAGACATCATGGATCACCAGGTATTATTTTAATGAAAGCTGAAGATTTTTAAAGTGGTTATAAAGGCTGAAGGTTTTTTTACCTTAATGCATTAAAACACCTTTGCATTAAGGTAAAACATCTCCTGTATGCACCCCCCCCCCCCCAAGCTGCCCCTTATACTTACCTGAGACCGATTACGGTCCAGCCATGCGCACATGAGCAGCAGCTCTGTCAGCTCTGCCCCTCCTCATTGGCTCAGACACAGCAGCTGCAGCAATTGGCTCCCCCTGCTGTCAATCACAGCCAGTGAGGAGGGAGCAGGGCTGAGCTGCACTCTGTGTGTCTATGAACACACAAAGCTGGCTCGGGAATGAGCATGCACAAGTGATCCCAGAGCAAGCAGCTTGCTCCCGGGGGAACTTGACAGAGGAGATAAGCCAGGAGCACCGGCAGGGAACCTGAGGAGAGGAGGATAAGGGCTGCTCTGAGCAATGGTTTTGTAAGTAAGTAAGTATGTATGGCATGTTTGTTATTAAGCAAAAAATGTGAATGTTTACATTGAAAATTACTTTGAAAATGGAAAACTTAAGTGACTGGGTTCACCATAGGCCAAAAGGCTGCAGGCAGCATCTAAAACTAGTCATGTATTGTCAAGCTTGACTTGTTAGATCAACAAAATTTAGAATAACTATATACTGTATCCTTTCATGTTTGAGTATTTTGGATGTTTGTTTGACCGGTCTGTTTGCATTGCCCATCTACCAGTAGATCGCGGCCAGGTTACAGGTAGATTTGCTGCACTTCACCATAGACTTCTATTATATCCTGTGGGTTTGGTGCACTTTCTGAATGCAGGAGTTTTAGTGCGCTTTCAGAAAGTGCACCACACCTGCAGGATATAATAGAAGTCTATGGCTAAGCACAGCAACAGCAAGCCACAGGTACACTGCACAGGGTTTCACAAACCCCTATCTTTACGAATGAGCCCTAAGAGCAAATGCAAATGCTTATTCACAAGTGCAGCAGGCACTGCTGCTCCTCTGAAAACAAATCAGAGTGTGTTTGACAGGTGGTGATATGTTGCCTCCTCACCACCTGATTTAAACCCATGATTAGCAACACAATAGTGCAGCAATTAGAGGTTTAAATCAGGTGTGAGGAGGCGACACTGTGCCCGGTGATCTTTGACTTCTCCCATATTCCTCAGGTAGATCTCCACTTCTTTAACCACTTCCCACCCGGCCACTGCACATATACGGCTGAGTTCCTGAATGTCCTTCAGAAGGAGAGGGATTGCGCAGCCACAGGCCCGCGCGGCCGCGCAATTTCTATGCGCGCATGTCCCCCAGAAACGCCGCATCTCAGATCGGCAGGAGGGCTATGTGACTAGCCCTCCTGATCACATGATGGCTGTGTTCAATCACAGCCATCATGTGATGTAAATAGCCCGGGGGGATGTCACAGGCAGCAGGATCGCGTGGTCACATGCCTGAGGCAGCAGCACAATCCCAATGTGCCCATGTCCCCCAGAGACAGGGAAACGTCGCTCGGCAGGAGGGCTCTGTGATTGGCACTCCTGATCACATGACGGCTGTGTCCAGTCACAGCCGTCATGTAATGTTAACACAGAGCCGTTGCCAGGCAATCAGCTCTGCTTCTCCTCACACAGAGACAGTGAGGAGAAGGAGAGTGGATCTGAGAGCTAGGGATCAGTGTTTATGATCTGTTTTTTACACTGATCGCCCAGCTAGTGTCCCCATACTGTGTCCCCAAACAGTAAAAAACACCAACACTTCTGTCCCAGTAAACATCTGCCCCAGTAAACACCTGTCCCCATCTATCCCAGTAAACATCTGTCCCAGTAAACATCTGTCCCCATCTGTCCCAGTAAACATCTGTCCCACATCTGCCCCAGTAAACATCTGCCCCACATCTGTCCCAGTAAACATCTGTCCCACATCTGTCCCAGTAAACATCTGTCCCACATCTGTCCCAGTAAACATCTGTCCCACATCTGTCTCAGTAAACATCTGTCCCAGTAAACATCTGTCCACATCTGTCCCACTGAACATCTGTCCCAGTCAACATCTGTCTATAGTCATCTGTCACATCTGTCGGTGATCAGTTGGCACATAAATGTCTATGATAATCTGGCGCACATCTGTCCATGAGCATCTGGTGCACATCTATCCGTCATCATTTGACACACATCTCTTCGCGATAATCTGAGCACATCTGTCATCATCATCTGGCGCACATCTGTCTGATCATCTTGCGCACATCTGTCCGTGATCATCTGGCACACATCTGTCCGTGATCATCTGGCACACATCTGTCTATGATCATCTGACACATCTGTCTATGATCATTTGGCACATCTGTCCATGATCATCTGTGCACATCTGTCTGTGATCATCTGTGTACATCTGTCCATGATTATCTGCCACATCTGTCTGCGATCATCGGTGCACATCTGTCTGTGATCATCTGCCACATCTGTCCGTGATCATCTGCACAAATCTGTCGGTGATCATCTGCCACATCTGTCCGTGTCCATCTGCCACATCTGTCTGTGATCATCTGACACATCTAATTCCATTGTCCTGGTGCTCCAGGGCCTTCAAAAATGTGATAGGTGCTCAGGAAATTAAATATGTAATTTATGCCTTTAGAACACCTGACGGTGCTACTTGGATGTTGGGCCTCTGTATGTGGCCAGGCTGTGTAAAAGTCTCACACGGGGTCATTTGGAGGGTATTTGTACTGTCCTGACATTTTAGGGCCTCAAGAAATAAGCTAGGCGGTCAGTACGTCAGGATTGATCAATTGTCAATGATGCGTAGCCCAGCTTGTAGACTCTATAACTTTCACACAAACTTATTATCATACACTTATCTGGATTTTTTTTTACCAAAGACATGTCGCAGAATACATTTTGGCCTAAATTTATGATGAAATTTGATTTTATTGGATTTCTTTTAAAAAAAGAAATTAGAAAATATTGTTTTTTTTTTCAAAAATGTTGCTCTTTTTTCACTTATATCACAAAAAATAAAAAGCCAAGTGGTGAATAAATACCACCAAAATAAAGCTCTATTTGTGTGAACAAACTGATAAAAATTTAATTTAGTTACAGTGTAGCATGACTGAGTAATTATCATTGAAAGTGCGAGAGCACTGAAAGCTGAAAATTGGTCTGGGAAGGAAGGGGGCAAAGGTGCCCAGTATTGAGGTGGTTAAAGCTGAGTTCCACCCAGGTAAAAGTCAGCAGCTACAAAAAGTGTAGGTTCTGACTTTTAACAATCGGGCACTCACCTCTCCCTCTCTACAGCGATGCGGTCATCCGGCGCTCGCTCTTCTCCCCCTCCCATCAGTGGCGCCAAAGCCAGGCGCGCACTGCGCATGCGTGAGTCGTGTTGCGCCTTGTGAATGTCCGACGTATCTTCTGGCACCTGTGACGTGTCCCAGAAGATCGCCGAGAGGGAGGGGAGGAAGGTGAACTTCCTTCCGGAGCCGCAGCTCTAGGAGAGGAAGTGGACCTGGGACCCTGTGAAAACAGGGTCCCCGGTCCCCCCCCCAAAAAAATGACATGCCAATAGTGGCATGTCGGGGGGTCACCATCCCTTAAAGCGGAAGTTCCATATTATGTCATGAGTATCCATGCCCCTTTACATACATCAGTTGTGGGGCGGGGGATCTCCCTCACAGCTCATTGGTTCAGCAATGACAGCTAATTTCCTGCTTCTGACAAACCAATCCCAGGCCTGAACCTAAGTTCATCACTAGTTGTATTAATGACAAGTTAAACACATAAAGCACCCTAAATAATAAGTTTGTTCATAAAAAAAAATAACTCTTGAAAATATCGGTTTGGACCATTTACTGTATTTCTTTAGAATATTTATATTTTGTTTCTTTTTGTTTTTGCATGACCACATGTAGTATAATCTGGTATCTTATATCACACTCATTAGCTAGAGAAGTGGAGATACATAGTAATTTGAGCCAACCTGTTTTTGGCAGGGTAATCAGTTTTCAAAACTTGTTATATCTGTATATTTCAGATATAGATGGGTATGCTGAAACCCAAGACCCACACGCTAACATTATAAGCGTCTCATTCACTCAAGCAGAAATTCACATTCCATAGGGACCATATTAAATGAAAATTAAATATTCTTTCTTCATTAAATTTTCATTGAATCCACCCAGGCAATGGTATATATTTAATCCACATAGACAATAATGTATATGTTGTAAGCACCAGAACAGTAGGAGGGCACAAGCACAGCCAGGATCCTTGGCTAATATTGGACACTGCTGAGACATTCAATACTAGGAGACAATTGTTGCGCTACAAACTCTATTGGCTGATAACACTTGTGCAGAAGATACAGTTTTTATATTATTTATGCAGAATATAGTGAGACCACAAAGATAATTGAGATCAATACTTTCCCTGCTGAAGCTATCTGAAAGGAGCACATGCCTTGACCAATTGATACCAGAAGCCACGAAAAAAAGGAAAACAAGAGGGCACAAACGGAGATGCCAAGCCTGGGTGCAGCAGTTTAAAAACACAAATTTAATATAAAAAAATATATAAGAGCTACTCACAAAGGTGGTGCTATAACAGGCATATGTTAGATAAGTTGTCTGAGTCAAGTGGAGATGTCCCTGGCATCCATAGGCATGCTCACATAGGGTGGCAGGTGTGCCTGGGCAGATTCCCCCTGCTGCCTGGCTGCATAGAAAGGGACAGGGGGATCTCTGTCCTCAGATCCCTTTCTCTGTCTCAAAAGTGAGACATCAGGGGTCTGTTGAGACCCATGATATTTCACCAAAGCCCCCCAGCAGGGCTCCTAAATAAAATTGTAAAAAAATAATAACATATAATATTGTAAAAAATAATAAAAATACAAAATTGTAAAAAAAATAAAAATAAAAATAAACTACTGGCACCGATCTCTGCCCTACTGAAACCGTCCTCGGCTCTTCTGACATATATACACACACTCATGTTTGTTTGCGCTTTGTGGTGCACACCCTAATACAATAGGCTGCGCACACCTATGCTGGCATCTAGAGCAGATGATATAACTCTGTGCAGCTTCCAGATTGCAAACTGTCCACCGAAACGCCAGTAACCAGCGTGGAATGAAGCGGGTCGTGCCGAAAGGTCATTCAATGGGACACTTCCACTTGGCTCAGACAACGTATCTAACATATGCCTGTTATAGCACCACCTTTGACAGTAGCTACAGTATTATATACTTTTTTACATTAAATTTGTGTTTTTAAACTTCTGCACCCAGGCTTGGCGCCTCCGTTTGTCCCCTCTTGTTTTCCTTTTTTCGAGGCTCCTGGCATCAGTTGGTCAAGGCATGCGTTCCTTTCAGATAGCTTCAGCAGGAAAAGTACTGATCTCAATTATCACCCAGGCTTTGGCATCTCCATTTGTCCCCTCTTGTTTTGCTTCCACTCTATGGGGAGCTGCCACCAACACAATATACTTTAGAAGGACTTTTATTGATTTTATATTATGGACTTTTCATACTAAGGACTTTTAACCATTTAGTGTCTATTCTAATTTCTTCCACCATTTCCCTTTACGTTTGAAAAAAGGAAAACATCTATTTTTCAGTTCACTTATATCTTACAGTGTCTTTGGTTATACAATCGTGAGATTAGATTATGGGAAGTATTTATTTTCTGAAATTTATAATCAGAGTTATGACTTTTTCTATGGCACGCAGAGAAATATTTTATTTGATACTATACTTTTATTATATAAGTTGCTTTAATTTCATATATATTTTCTTGTCAGTGAGGAGTTATTACAGTAAGCAAGTTAAAAACCTTAGCCTCAAATTGGACAAAAATCCGACAAGCAGAACTCACTTCAGTGAAAATTAGCTGTTGAAACATTTCCTAATAGTCAAGTTTGGTTCCTCCACCTATCTCCTCCTTAAGCAGGCTGCCCATAAAAGGCCCAAAAGGCCCAGGAGGCTGTTTTTATTATTATTGGTAATTGTATTTTTGTTGTACCTGGTTGTTGTGATTTTTGTGTTGAATGTAATCGTATTTTAGTAATTTCCCTTTGGGATTAAAAAAGTATTCTGAATCTAAATCTGAATCTCCTTATGAAGTAGAATCTAGTAATTTTTGAAATGTGGTTTTCATTGAATGTAATTGTTAACATAATAGTCTGAGTTTCCCAGGTCTACTATAGGCAGGCCAATTTATAAAAATATCCAGCTTACATACAGTGAACTTACAGAGGTTTATTTCAGTTTATTTGCATTTTATATATTTGGCATTTTTAGGCGCCAAGTGAATAGTAAATACCAAATGCTCAGTCTTGCATTTATTATACTCCTTTTCCTTTTCCACTGAAATTTTCTATCAAATTGTATGTTTGCAGGACATAGTTTAGTTGCATATAAGGCTATTATAAATATGGGTAGTCTCTTATTTACTACCAAGTGAAGTACATGTAGGCCTGTACACCATTCAAATGTAAAATTTTTTGAGGAACAGATTTCAATTAACGGACTAAGGCTGGCCATACATGGGTTGAATGTCAAAAGAATTTTCGAAAATCGTAACTAAGAATTTTCGTTCAAATTTTAACCATTAGTGGGCTGCAGCAACGATTTTCGTGCGACCATCGAATCTGGGTGATTAGGCGAGAGACAGATGGGTGTGTGGCGATAAACCACCCCCCCCACGGGAGATGGATGTGAAGGTGGTAATAATGTCACGCCCCCCGTGCGCAGGAGATGGACGGGAAGATGGCGATCAGATGCCTCCTTACTTTAGGAGGCAGGTGGGGCCGGTTAGTCCTTCGCCCAGGACTCTGGGCTAACCGGTCCCTTAGAATCCTGAGGGACGGTTATCCTAGAGTACTGGGTGAAGGACAAGTCGGCCCTCCTCTTCGTTAACGGGGTCTCGCTCCTCATCGTCGGGATGAGACCTAGGAACAGTGGACGGAGGATTTCATTCCTCCGTAGACTAGCGGTAGAAGGGCAGGTAGAGGACGCGTGCCCCCCGCACTGTAATAATGGTGGAAGTGTAGGTAGAGGGCACCCCCCC
>BLSH010053092.1:314975-326363 GCA_018402905.1 Glandirana rugosa | reverse complement strand
TTTAAAAACTAAAAGTAGAACTAAACTAGAACGTTGTTCTAATAAAAAGGGATTTCATGCATATGTGAAGGTGACTATACAATTATAGGAATGATTCTGTTGTCACATATAGTCAAGTTTAGTTATTTGTTGTGACTACAGTACAGTGAAAAACAATTAACGTGCCCTTTATTGTAGTAAAAAGGTTTAATCGTTTTGCTAATTGAAAAGCAATTGACAATGCGGTTTTAACAATCTGCTTCTAACAAAGATCAGTACATGGAATAAAACCTTGGTGGGTTTTCAAAATATATAGTATAATGCAAACAAACAAAAAACACTTTTACAAATAAATAAACACATTTCAAATCAATCTGGGAATCATATATTTAATTTGCTGCCTTTTTATTATTTGTACATTCTCCAAAACCAGATTAGCATCTGTTTAAGCAATCTATGTGCTGGAAGAGTACATCTTGTAATTTAAATTAACCTTGTGCTATTATATTGTTTTTATTCAACTGGAAATTATAGAAGTAATGTATTCAAGCATTCACAAAATGTTTCATTTTCTCTAGTAAACTAGAATGCACACAGGGCAGGTAATGCTCGAGTGGGGCACTGCATGCAGCATTACTGATAGTTGTATGGCAACAAACTGAGACTTCCATTGAGTGGCCATGGAGGTCCAAATGGATTAACAACTTTTTTGCCTGGATACTACCGGAATGTTCAGTCATCACTAACTGTGGTTGACCGTGGCTTATCATAGCAGTGTAGTTATTAAAACAGCATAAAATATGTAAAGGTACACTAATAAAGTGAAGGATGCAGATAATGCAATTAACTTGTAAATGATCTTGTTGCACCAAACCAAACCTCTCTCTGCTGGCCAAACTATACATTGTTATATTCAGTACCACAGCAAAATATGGCATTATGTGCTTGTAAAATATAAAATTCATATAAAAATAACTTTAACACTTTCATGAACAGTAGCAGCATTAGTATGCATTGCTTTACCTTGAAAATAATGCTATGACTAAGTTGTTAACTAAATTCAAGGTTTCAATTATTAAAGACATACAAGGGTTTTATTTTGTACAATGTGTTAATGAATAATCTGCCTTCATTTTTATAATACAGTCTAACTAATAAAAATATATATTTTTTTGAATGTTTAAAGGATTTTTAATAATTAATAAATATGTATTAATACTGAAATTGTATCTGGCAGTATTAAACAAAGGCATACTGCCATCTTCAGGTTGCAGTGGCATCTACAGGCTGAAGAGGTTTGTTTGTAAACAGCTCTGCAATCCCAATGTGATTACCATGATTGGCTATTACTGTACACATATGTTTGGGAACCATGATGATTGGCTCCTGATCCCTAGGGGAAAACCCAGAGCTACCACAGTCAGCAATGGGTCAGATGTGAGCCAGGAATCTACCCAATTTTGCCTTTTTTCTAATATAAATATTTATTGACATATGTACAAAATATGCAAACATCAGTTGTGCATCGTGCAGTGCACCATAGACAAATACAGTATAGGACAATAGTCAGAAGAGAATGAGAGGTGAAGACTTAGGTAAGAAGGGGGGAGGGTTGCCTAATCTGAGGTGGTGTTGTCCCTGACCTGTTAGGCTCATATGTAGAGTTGAGCGAACCCGAACTGTAAAGTTCAGGTACGTACCGAACTTTGGGGTGTCCGTGACCCGAACCCGGACATTTGAAAAACAAATTGGGTTCTGGGTTCCGGTATTTGATCCCGCCTGTTGAATAGATGCAGGGCAGCCAATTAATTAAGCGTTTCACTGGTTTGCCCTTAGAAGCCATCACAGCCATGGCTACTAATGGCACGGCTGTGATTGGCCAGTGCATCATGTGACCCAGCCTCTGTATAAGCTGGAGTCACGTAGTGCTGCATGTCACATGCTCTCAGGCTAGTCTAGGGAGAGGATGCTGCCGGCGCTGTGAGGGACAGATTGCAGATATAATAACATCTCATCCTGCATTACAAAACGATCTGATTCTGGACTAGGTAGAGATTACTACTACTGCTTTGAGGGACAGATTGCAGATCTCATCCTGCATTATAGAACGATCTGATTCTGGACTAGGTAGCGATTATTACTACTACTGCTTTGAGGGACAGATTCTAGATCTCATCCTGCATTACAGAACGATCTGATTCTGGACTAGGTAGAGTCTACTGCTTTGAGGGACAGATTATTGTTCTAAAATCATCTCCTAGTTCTATAGGGTCAGGTTCCTGCTGTTGCTGTAAGGGACAGATTATTGTTCTAAAATCATTGCCTACTCCTATAGGGTCAGGTTCCTGCTGTTGCTGTAAGGGACAGATTATTGTTCTAAAATCATTGCCTACTCCTATAGGGTCAGGCTTCTGCTGTTGCTGTAAGGGACAGATTATTGTTCTAAAATCATCGCCTACTCCCATAGGGTCAAGCTCCTGCTGTTGCTGTAAGGGACAGATTATTGTTCTGAAATCATCGCCTACTCCTATAGGGTCAGGTTCCTGCTGCTGCTGTAAGGGACAGATTATTGTTCTAAAATCATCGCCTACTCCTATAGGGTCAGGTTCCTGCTGTTGCTGTAAGGGACAGATTATTGTTCTAAAATCATCGCCTACTCCTATAGGGTCAGGCTTCTGCTGTTGCTGTAAGGGACAGATTATTGTTCTAAAATCATCGCCTACTCCTATAGGGTCAAGCTCCTGCTGTTGCTGTAAGGGACAGATTATTGTTCTGAAATCATCACCTACTCATATAGGGTCAGGTTCCTGCTGCTGCTGTAAGGGACAGATTATTGTTCTAAAATCATCGCCTACTCCTATAGGGTCAGGTTCCTGCTGTTGCTGTAAGGGACAGATTATTGTTCTAAAATCATTGCCTACTCCTATAGGGTCAGGTTCCTGCTGTTGCTGTAAGGGACAGATTATTGCTCTAAAATCATCACCTACTCCTATAGGGTCCTACTCTTACCCCCATTTTACTTCCTTTTGCAGCCCTCTAGCACTTGCCAGGACTTTTTTACAGCCATTTTTGAGCCGAAAAGTTTGGGTCTCCATTGACTTCAATGGGGTTCGGAGTCCGGGGTCAAGTTCGGTACCGAACCCGATTTTTTTCGCGAAGTTCGGCCAGACCCGCCAAACTCCAGGTGTCCGCTCAACTCTACTCATATGCAATTGGATTCAACAATGGCATGCCTCTTTCCAGTCTTGAAATGAACAAAAGTAGACTATTTTTCAAGAGGCCAATGTTGTCCAAAGGCAGACTAGAGCATCAATGAGTAAGTAGTCAAGGAGGGTCAAAGTAGTCATTCTAGGTGAGAGATTAGATGTCCCCTAGGCAGACCAGGGGAAGAAAAAAGACAGAAATTGGAAGATATAAATAAAGAATAAAAAGGGGGAGGATTGATGTGAGTAAAGGTGAGGAGGTGTGGTCTAAGGTACCAGGGAAGGGGTGTCGTGGTTGATGGGGTGATTCAAGATGCTTGTGAAAACCCCCTACTACGTCACTTTGTGTGCTATAGCCCTATTGTGTTAAGTTTGGAGGACTTAATGTGGGTACCATAATCTGCTTATATGCTGCTATGGTTTTATAATGGAGCCAGCCATATTTTCCTGTATTTATGCAGTCTGTCCTGTGCTGTATGTCAGTGCTTCCATTTCTACCATTTTATTTCATTTCGGAAACCACTCCCAAGTTTGGTGGTTGTGTGGACATCCAATGTATTGGTATGCACAGTGTGGCTGCACTGACCAAATGCATCATCAGGGATTTCATATATTGCTTCCTGGAATGGTGAAGTGGAATTGTGTATCAAATATTGGGCTGGAATGAAGTCTGCTGTAATGCCCTATACTGCCTATATGATATCTTGGATGTTTGACCAGAAACTAGAAAAACAATTGTAAGACTCCTGTTGGGATAAGACCCTGTTAGGGAGATTTTGTGAAGGGGAGATGGTACCTTGTACCATCGTAAGCTTACCTATTGTATGGTCACTTATAGTGAGCATTTCTGAGTAATACGATTTATGTTCTTCCAGTCCTCCTCTGTTAGAGTAAAAGCCAGGTCTTTTTCCCAGGCTTTAAAAATGGATTCTGTTTTGGACTGAATAATAGTTTACATGATGGACTCCAGGTCTGAGATTAGGTCCCTTTGGGGGGCAATTCATGAATACAGCAATTCAAATGGGGTAAACAGTATTGAGAATAAATGCAAATCCTGAGCTATTTAGATAGTGGCAAAATTGAAAGTAGGGCTATAAGGTTATCTCATTGGCCTGGCTGCAATTGGTTAAGGTAGATCTATCACAGAAGACTGCATTCTTAAAGAAATGGTGAGCTAAGGGTTGGTTATGTGGCCAACAAGCCTTTATACAATTGTGTGATATTCCTGGTGCATAGTCTGGATTTAATTATACATAGGTAAGTTGGGCTGAAATACCAAGAGTGCCACAAACACTAGAGGGCAGTAGCTATAAGCAGATGGTTATAGTTCCCTTGATGGATGTGATTGGGTTTGAGCCAAGGCAATGATCGTAGAGGTTGGTCTAGAAATGCTTGTTCAAGGCCCAACCACTCATTGTATGCTGAGTGGACATTCTGTACACTATTCTTACATGCTGGCACACCCATAAATATTATTGTAAATCCTACAAGCCTATACCTCCTTCAGCTTTCAGCAGACCTAAGTGTAGGAGACTTATCAGGGGAGCAACCTTTTTCCAAATGAAGGCTCGGAACATACTTTTTAGGGACGCAGAAGGCCCTGGGAAGGAATATTGAAATGATTTGAAAGACATATAGAAGTGGAGAGTATTAATTTTTAGTACTGGCATCCGGCCGAATCATAAGAGGCAATATTTATCCCAAACTTCAGATCTTGTACTTCTCTCAGTACCCAAGTAAGTGATCTCGTCAGTGCACCAGATGAATGAAAACTTTTGTTGGCCTTACTTCAGTGTTGGAGTAGCATCACATTAAGAGCAGACAATTTGGAATAGTTTATCTTTAAGTTGGATATGACCTAGATTTCCTCCAGAGTATACCTGAAATTTGCCTTTTGCAACTTATCTGCTGGTACTCAGCATTAAAATTGCCAATTTTAGCTTTAGCAATTTCTCAGTGATCAAAATCACAGTATATGCGTCTGTGCATCATCGTCTGGTGCTCAGATTTTTTAACTGAATTTTGGTGGTCTGTGTAGTTCTCAACATTTCAGTGTTTTCTTAACTGTTTGGTCTACTTTGAAGTATATTTTTTAAATGTATTAAAACACTTTGTATAATTTTTGAGAATACTGTGGAAATCAGTTCTCTCATAATTTATATAATTACATTCCTAGTTCTTATCTTGAATAATAATGTTCTCTCAGCATTGGGAACCATTGTTGAAAATGCGAATAGGTAGACTGCCAATGCCTGGGGGTTAAGGCAAACAAAAATGTATCTCAAGATATCAATTTCATGGCAATGCTACAGTATTAATATTTTTTAATTCTGCCTAGTCCCATTTGTAAAACATTTAAATATACAATGAACGTGATATTTATTGCCCAACAGCAGAAATAAAATGCTTGCATTGAGGCTGGTCACCTTTCAAAAAAAATGATGATCTTCAGAACACACAAAGCTCAAACAGAAAGATATTCCTGATCTCTAAACTCCTTCTCTATCATTCCTTAGCATGCCCAACTTTTCTCTCCCAGTTATCTGCTGCCTCTGCTTCTACGCAAATTTTTTGTTTGCAACATTTTATAATAGGAACATGGAAAATTTGTTTTTCAAACTTCTTTGCATTTTTTGATTTACTGTATATATATTAAAAAAATACCACCAAAAGTAAGCTCCATCTGCCTCCAAAAATGCTAAAAATATAATTTGGGTACAGTGTTGCGTGAGTAATTGTCATTAAAAGTGTGAGCGCTGAAATCTAAAAAGTGCCGTCGTAAAAGTGTCTGAAAAAAGTGTCTGTAAAAGTGAAATGGTTATACAGGGCTGATAAGACTGCTTGAGATAAGTCTGCAAAGCGCACAAGACACAGGATAGCACTAGATTTCTGGCATAGGTTTTTTTTATTTTTTATGACAATATTTTTAATGGTGTATTTAACATACCAACAATGAACAAATAGATGTCTGATGTTAGGGCTTAGATACATTTTAAATGTAATCTTATCCCAACACTAAATTACTTCTAATACCTACACTGTCACCTCTAAGCCCTGGTTCACTTACCATGCTACTGGACAGTTCAAAGTCACATAACAATTTGCACTCTATTTGCTGCAATGGAACAATGAAGTCGCACTGGTAGTCAGCTTTGAAATTGTGCTGAAGTAGCGCAACTTCAAAGCCACAGTGGCGTGAAGCAGGGCTAAATCCTCCCTTTTCTGTATATCTTTAGTATCTTGTGCCTAGAGTCTCTGATTACCAAACATGTTGACATTTGCTGTAGTAATACACTGCAATGCACTGCTGAAGGACCGAGGATGATGATGACAAAAAGAACTTTGGCTAGTGATGGCGATGGTTCTGCAAAATGCATACTAAAGGTTCCACACATGGATAAAAAAAGAATAATAAAAAGCTCTACAGTAGAACCAGTAGTAAAATTTGAAGTTTTTACTGCGGATACACTGATGTGTAAAGAGGTTGTAAACTCTAAAAAAAAAAAAAAAACCTGCAAGACAAAGACATACTAGCTCATTATGAAATACTTACCTTAGAACAATGCCCGTAATTGGCGCCAGCACACCGCTGACAGGGCCAACATCTTTCGTTACTTCCGGCACTTTGATTGCAGGAAAGAAATTTGCACCGTCTACCTCCTGCCTAAGGGTGATAAATAATAAAAAGGTAATGTGACCAATATTCCATGTTCTGAGAAGCACTGAGGTGTGCTTAGCTATGGGTACACCCAACAACAGCCCTGCAATTTAATATTGGAGGTTGTTCTAATTAGAAGGTAACAGGAGGAATGCAAGGACCCAGAGGTAGCATTACACCATCTCAATGTTTTAGTGGCGCAAGAAAAGCCAAAGGTTTGTGAATCTCTTCCACATACAAATCATTCTGATTCAGGTCAAGCCAGATAAATAGATTTATTTTTTCACTGATTGTTTTCTTTCCTGTTTATCATTGAAAAAAAAAGGACTGCTATAACTAGAGTAAAATTGTTACTATTACAGGAAAGCTATATAATTTTTCACAGTTACCATGGTAACATATTAAAAAATAGAATTGATAGTACAAATTTTATATGAGCTTGGTTGAACAATTGTTAATCCCTGTAGGAAGTCAGCTACTCTCAGTTGTATCTATTCAATAATAAAATATTTCTGTGATCCTTTTTTTAACAATTCAGTGCAGCTTGACAGATAGGTGATTTTGAACTAATGGGAAATATTTTAAAACACAACACATTTCATGAGCTTGCTTTAGGCAGCGCCAGTGCTTTTATTAGGTTACACTTATGGAATAAAGAGTTTTACATTTTTTGGGTGTCATGACAAATGTATGCATATTTGTTTTCTAACACGTGCATGCAAGTCTGGCACTAAGATCCTTTATTGCAGGGATATGCAATTGGCGGACCTCCAGCTGTGGCAAAACTACAAGTCCCATCATGCCTCTGCCTCTGGGTGTCATGCTTGTGGCTGTCAGAGTCTTGCTATGCCTCATGGGACTTGTAGTTCTGCAACAGCTGGAGGTCCGCTAATTGCATATCCCTGCTTTATTGGATTTATTTAGCTATTTAGCTCCAAACATATTACAAAGTGATTTGCAGCCTGATCAGTACCTTCCCTTAAAGGTGGTTTCTATTTACCATACCTGCTGTAATCAAATACACTCATGTTGGCCAGTTTGGTCAGACCCCATTTAATTTTCCTTTACGTAATTGAGAGGAAATCAGAGCGCTCGAAGAAAGGCTACTCCATGGTGACAGTGAGACTGGGACATTACAAACTGACCTGCAATGTAAAAGTGCTATCAATTTAGCAGCCATGCTGCCCACATTATTACATTATTTTGTGTTCTGTGGGCAGAGCTCCTGCTACATTTCCCCAGTTTTGTTCTGTGTCAAATTATATTATTCAGGGTCCCAACTTCAACAGCCAAATGCAATATTAAAGCCAAACTCCAGCCTGTTTTTTTTTTTAAATGTTTTTAATTTTTTTTTTTAGGATAAGGTGGGAAAGGCTTAGAACCTTTTATTGGTATACATGACTCCACTAGGGAAAGTTCCATTTACTTTGTGTTACAGTGACACCCCTTTGACACCAAGTTAAGAAATAAGCAAGCAGGGGTTACTGGGACAGAAAACCATAGATGACAATAAGCTCCTTCAAAGGCTGAAGCATTTTCCCACTAAACTAGAAAACTCCTTTCAATTATTGTTGTCCCCAATGGAGAAATTTTCTATAATTTCCTGTCCTGCTGACCTGTTGTCACTGAGACAGAGTTTGAGGGGAATTTCCCCAATGGGAAAAGACACAGCATGTACATAATATATGAGCTACAGCAAGCCTTAGCCTGAATGACACAGCTGCAGAGGTTTTTGTAAAACGCCTGTTATTTCTGAGTTTTTGTAAGTGCAATATTTAATTTAATAAACTGAGTATTTTAATAGTATTGCGCTATAAGACTTCTCCCTTTTTGTATTTGATGCACGCTTGGAGCTTGTTGTTGGGGTGCAAGCTGAGGTTTTCATTTTCAAGCCGGGGACTGCGCTGCTAATTCCAGTTGATGGGGTCACTGCGTGGATATCTGAGGGTGAGAACGTCGTCTCCTCTAAGAAAAACAGATTAAGCACTAATGATCTCTATAGCTTGAGATCATTGCGGTCTGGTAAGAGGTTTCATTGTTTTACAAGCACCTCGAGCACTGGATCACTTTTTTGTATTGGAGCACAGAGCACTTTTCTTTACACATGGAGGAACTATATAAGATTAAAGTGTTTGTAACCCTAAAAAAAAAAAAAAAGAGATCCTGTTCCCTTATAGCAGATTAAACAGCACAGTACTTTTGCTGTCTAACCTGCCCCTCTCTAAACTGTAAAAAACTTGCCTGATCCTGTCACTTCCTGTGTCCCCCTCTGTGAGTTGACCATGATAATCAGGGCTGCTGCACCCTGACTACCGTGGTCAGCGTACGTGCCTCTGTTATCTACAGCTCTCCTCTGTCCTCCTCACCCCTTCCTCCCTGCCTGTCAGCTCCCATGTCTGTGTCTCTGTCTCCACTCTCCTTTATAAAATATCCTTGTAGCCCCTCTCCTTTATCCGACGATAGCTCACTCTGTAAGTGTTTGTTTAAATAGATGCTTCTAAATACCGTTTTCCTGTCATCTTCAGGCCCGTCACGTGACTCCCGGCCGCTCCGCTACTACGATCCAAGGCTACAGTGGGAGGTGCTGAGCAGCCAGCACATCGGTCATGCCGGCATCAGAGAGAAACCTTGGCCTTTCCCGCTATAGCCCTGGATCGTAGTAGCAGAGCGGCCGGGAGTCATGTGACTGGCCTGAAGATAACTGGAAAAAGGTATTTAGAGACATCTTTTTAAACAAACACTTACACAGCAGGTTATCGCCAGATAAAGGAGAGGGGCTGCCAGCGAAAGGCGTTTTTAGGGCTACAGCCACTTTAACTACTGATTGTTTGAATATTGATTTTTATTTATTTATTTAAGCATCAATTTATTATGGTTTTCACCTTTTTTATGTTATTATACATTAAAAAGTATTTAAAGATTGGCTCTAAAGCACAACTTCAGGTTCAGTCTCCCGCACCCCAATTCCCTTCCCCCAAGAGTACCCCAGCTCATATGTTATGCTTTATATGTTTAAAATTGGAAAACTATAAATAAACGCCTTAAAAAATATATATAAGGCCCAATTCACACTTGTGCTGGTTTGGTCAGACTTTGATGCAACTTGAGGTCCATAGACCTCAAGATTACACAGCCATTGCTTCAAGTCACATCGAAGTTGCGGCAAAGTCGCTTGACTTTCAAGACGCACAAGTGTGAATGGGGTCCAAGGAGTGCAGATGGGACAGGTTCACCAGCAGCTGGGGTATACAGTATATACAGATTTGTGTAATTTATTTACCTGCAGTCAGACATTGTTATGAGAGCCTAATAAAGCTGACTTACCCTCACCTACTGGAACCAACCTCTTAGCGTGTTCCTTCTACTCTGAAGTTTTCTGTCTCCCTTAGGTTGTCACGATTTCCCCTCTTAGGCCTGGTTCACACTGATTCAACAATTGCTCCGACTTTGGAGCACTTTTCGCATCAGAAGACAGACCATTCTGTGCAATGGAACCGTTCTAATGGGTGCGACTTGAGTCGTTCCGACTTAGAAAAAGGTTCTTGCACTACTTTTCGTCCAACATTGGTATTACTTGCATTGACTTCTGTGATGAAGTCGCGCTGGCGTCCAACTTCATAGTTGCACGACTTTGAAGTCGGGGGCAGTGTGAACCTGGCCTAAGCATAAAAACTCAGACTGAAGTCTCTATTTGTTTATATAATAATAAACTTTATTTTATATAGCTCCTTTAAAGGTGGCTTCTCAAAGCGCTTTACAAGGAATACGCAGGATACCATAACATAAGAAAAAAGGGACAATTAAGTGAAAGCTTCTCTAAAGAAAACGTTTTTAGATTTAATTTGCATGAGTTTAGAGAAGATGACTCTGACATTCTTAGGAAGTGAATTGCAGAGTTTTGGAGCATAACAGGAGAAGGCTCGGTCCCCCATTGAGTGTAGATGAGTAGGGGGGACACACAGTAAACCAGAATTTGAGGAGCGGAGGTTACGAGGGGGAGAGTAGGTTGAAAAAAGTTCAGAGAGATAATGGGGTGCCAAGCCATGAAGAGCCTTGTAGGGGAGCAAGAGGATCTTAAAGTCTATGCGAAACCTGACAGGTAGCCAGTGCAAGGACTCCAGGATAGGGGTAATTTGATCACTTGTACCAGACCTAGTCAGGATTCTGGCTGCTAAATTCATAGTGGATTTAGGTACACCAGCGAGTAGAGCCAGTGGCGTCACTAGGGTTGGTGTCACCCGATGCAGAAAAACATGATGTCACTCCCCCCCACCATAGTCTTTCCTCAGTACAGACCCCCCTCCCGCAGTATTGATCCCCCTCACTCAGTACGCACCCTCCTCACTCAGTACAGACCCCCCTCCCACAGTACAGACCCCCTCACTAAGTACAAACCCCACTCAACATGAATCACTCCCACCAGACATGACGTCCTCCCCCTAGACATGACTCACTCACCCCAAACATGAATCACTCCCCCAGACATGACACCCTCCCCCCAGACATGACTCACTCCTCCCACGCATGACTCACTCCCCCTAGTTATGA
>BLSH010053092.1:270911-305363 GCA_018402905.1 Glandirana rugosa | reverse complement strand
GTTGGACCATTAACAAATCTTTTAAATAAATCTCTTCTAACAGGAGAAGTTCCCCATGACTGGCGGAAAGCTAATATTGTACCTATCCACAAGAAGGGCAGCAAGGTAGAATCTGGCAATTACAGGCCAGTGAGTTTAACATCAATTGTAGTCAAGGTAATGGAATCACTTCTCAAAAGAAGGATCATTGATCACCTAAAAATACACAGCTTGCTGGACCCAAAGCAACATGGCTTTACTGAGGGCAGATCGTGCCAGACAAATCTGATTGAATTCTTTGACTATATTACCAGTGTTTTGGACCAGGGTGGTGCTGTGGACATAGCGTATCTTGATTTCAGCAAGGCATTTGATACAGTTCCACATAATGATCTGATACAAAAGTTGTACAAGCTGGGACTTAACCCTTGGGTAGTTCAGTGGATATGCAGTTGGCTAAAGGACAGATCCCAGAGTGTGGTTGTAAATGGGGTTCACTCAGAACAGAGACCAGTCACTAGTGGGGTACCACAAGGCTCTGTATTGGGTCCTGTTCTATTCAACCTATATGTAAGTGATATAACTAAAGGTTTGCTGGGCAATGTATGTCTCTTTGCTGATGATACAAAGGTGTGTAGTAAGGTTGATATCCCTGGAGGTGTCTGTAACATGGAACATGATTTGGCATTGCTGGAAGATTGGTCAAAGCAGTGGAGACTGCAGTTCAATATTTCCAAATGTAAAATAATGCATCTAGGGAAAAAGAATCCGCTTAGAGAGTACAGCATTGGGGGTACACTGTTAGCCAGCACTACAGAAGAAAAAGATTTGGGGGTGCTTATTTCAGATGATTACAAAATGAGCAAACAGTGTAACCAGGCAGTGGGAAAAGAAAATATAATTCTGGGATGTATCAGTAGAGGGATCACCAGCAGGAGGAAGGAGGTTCTGATTCCTCTATATAGATCTTTAGTGAGACCTCACTTAGAATACTGTGTCCAGTTCTGGAGACCTCACTTACAAAAAGATATTGATAAAATAGAACGAGTTCAGAGACGGGTAACAAAAATGGTGAAAGGTCTGGGGGATAAAACGACTTCAGGAACTTAATATGTACAGTCTGGAGGAAAGAAGGGAGAGGGGAGACATGATTGAAACCTTTAAATACATCAAGGAGGTGAATAAGGTTCAGGAGGGCAGTCTTTTCAATATGAAACCAAAATCAAGAACACGGGGACATGACCTCAAACTAACTGGGGGGAAGTTCAAAACTAATCTTAGAAAGTATTATTTTACTGAAAGGGTGGTTGATGATTGGAATAAACTACCAACAGAGGTTGTGAGACAGTCAACGGTAAATGGCTTCAAACATGCTTGGGATAAACATAAATCTATAGTCAGACAACAAGGTTAATGTAAAAAAAATATATAAAAAAAATAAAAATAAAAAAAATGGGGCAGACTCAATGGACTACTCAGTCTTTTTCTGCCGTCACTTTTCTATGTTTCTATGTTTCTATGTTTCATATGATCACAATCTTTCCCCAGCTTGGACCGACTCTGGGCTTTAGCAGAATGAACTGCTATTCCTGTGATCCACAGAAGAGTACAAACGAGCTTTGGCTGTACTTCTCCTTTAAGGCTAAGAGCCAAAATGCGTAAGATGCTGTATTTTCTGTAGTCCACCTACAATAATAACATTATTACATTCGGAAGAACAAGTTGCCAGCTTCTACCTCCTTTCTCCATGCTACAGCTATTTTCTCTCTGCTAGACACTACAGTGTTTACTGCACACTGTGCTTTTATTTTACATACCATTCTTTTCAAAATGGAAGGTGAAAGGAAAAACAGCAGACTGATAAAGGTATTTCTTTGTCACTATGCTCTCCACTCCTATCAGCATGTTTTTTTGATAGCACATGAGCACTGCAGCACAACCGATTTTCTCCAGGGTGCTGCTTCTCCTTCTTTCAGTTTGAGCTTTACATTACAGGCACTGCAAAAGTCTGACGCCAAGTCGAACTCAGGCACTTACTTGCTTGAATTTAAAATATAGATTTACATAATTATGTATTAACCACTTGCTGACCGCCCGCCGCAGCGTGACGGCGGCAAGTTGGCTCGTTATCGCGAAACGCCGTCACAGGACGGTGGCCGTGATAACTGGCATTGTGATCGTGTGCGCGCGCACTCACTGTGTTCGGGGGGGCCAGGGAGTGGGTAGGGCATACTCGATAGCCACCGGCTACCTGCGATGGCCCCCCCGCACTGAAAGAACGGAGGCCCGTGTAAGTAAACACGGATCTCTGTTCTGTTAGGGGGGGAAGGGCGCTGATCACAGGCTTCCTGTATATGGAAGCCATGATCATCCCCTTCCCCCAGCCAGGGCAGCCCACACACAGTTAGAACACGCCCAGGGAACACAGTTAGCCCTTAGAGCGCCCCCTCCCCCCTTCACTGCCAATGGCATTTACACAGTAATCAGTGCATTTTTATAGCACTGATTGCTGTCCCAAAAAAGTGTCAAAACAACGACATGTCCGCTGCAATAACGCAGTATCGCTAAAAATCGTAGATCGCCCGCCATTACTAGTAAAAAATAAAAAAAATAAAAACCCCAGAAATGAATTTGCATCATCCGTAAACGCGGCAACTTTTGCGCAAACCAATCAATAAATGCTGATTGCGATTTTATTTACTAAAAATATGAGGAAGAATATAAATCGGCCAAAACCGATGGAAAAAAATTCTGTTTTATATTTTTTTTTTTGATTTGTATTTTAGCAAAAAGTAAGACATTTGGGTTTTTTTGGCAAAATTGTCGCTCTTCTTTTGTTTATAGCGGTGAACAGAAATGATGCAGAGGGGATCAAATACCACCAAAAGAAAGCTCTATTTGTGGGAAAAAAAGGACGCAAATTTTGTTTTTGACGACTGCGCAATTGTCAGTTAAAGCGATGCAGCGCCGAATCGCAAAAAGTGCTCTGGTCCTAAAGTGGGATCTCCTTCCGGGGCTGAAGTGGTTAATGAATACAGTGTTGCATTAATTGGTGTCTGTTATGTCTGCCTAGAGTTCAGCTTTAACTTAAAATATTCTATAATATTTGTATTAAAAGCATATAATTAACTTCACACATATGTATTATTATTACGGTTATTACTGGTGTGCAGTGACATAGCAAAATACCATATAACACTATTAACTGACCAATTTGTTTCTGATGAGAGGTTCCTAACTCCAGTCATTGTAAGGAGCCGTAAAGAAAGAACCAGCTTGCAGCAATTTTTCCAGTTGATTAGGGGGAATCAATTGGAGCATGAGTCATTCTGACAGATGAAGTTGTGCTCTCTGGAAAGGCACTTTGGAAACATGCGGAGCTCTTGACCACAGAGGACTGAAGCTAGGAAAGTCAGCAGAGAGAAGATGAATTCTTCTTTCTATGTAGCAGCAGTTGTGTTATGAAGACTGCAATATGTACCATATGTATACAATGACTGTTAGAAGAAAGAAGAGTGTCCCATGGGACACAGTAGGGAGCTCCTGATTCAAAATAATACAAAAATCAATTATTTGATGTCACATTTTGCTGACTAGGCAACAACGTTCCAAACTGGTCTACAGAGAATATTGACACAGGCTTGATAGCAATATGCTAATGATTAGACTTACAGAGCTCTGCCTACAGCACAGCCTAGGAGCTTTTTCTGCCACAGTTTCACTTTTACTTACTTACTTTTTCCTACCCCTGACTGGTGTTTTTTTTTTGGGGGGGGGCGGCAAACAACAACCCCCCCCCCGGCGGCATGGCACTAACCCTCCCCTGGGGCAGCCTTACTCCATCTAAGTGGCGGGCTGTGGGCTGCCGTGTCCTCCAGCATGGTGGGTGGACCCCATCTTGTTGGCGGGCTGCGAGCTTTCGCCAGTCGGGAAACGGGTCTCATGACCCACCTCCTGATTGACAGGGAGGAAATTTAGTGTGAAACTGTAAATATTCAATCGCTATCATCACACAAATGGGTGGGATCACTGCGCCCACCCTTTTTTGAAGCCGATTAGAGCCTCTGGCTCTAATCGTGCTTCAAAAAAACACTCCACCCCCCATTGTAATCCATAGACCAGCTCCCTCATATGTAGATCAGGGGGCCGGGCGCATGGATAGGGGAGGCATTGCCAGTGTGCCCTCTATGAACAGGCCGCCACTGTTAGATTACTGGGCTTTGAAGGAAAAGCAGCAATCTGATGAGCCCATCTCTCTACCACTCTGCTCCATCTTTCTATCAGCATGCTCATTGCACTGCAGCACACCTGACTGGCTCACTGTGCTGCTTCTCCCTTTCCCTCCCTTTGCCCTGCTGTATGGAGACTTCAAGAGGTTAATGCCAAGTCAAATTCAAACAGTTGCTCAGTTAAAAAAATATATACTGTATATAATACGCATCATTACAGAGCTTAATTAACATGCGTCTTTCATTTTGATGTTAAAAGAAATTCTGCATTCAATAAGTAAGCCTGGCATTCTATTTTTCAAGGCAAGCTTTACAATTAGACATGTGTAGGAGGATCTTCTACATTAGGTCATATTGTTACTATTACACCATCTACATACCTCCTAACTTTTTAAGATAAAAAGACACCTTTAGCATATAGTATGTAGGAAGAGGACACACCCCTGCTACATGCTCCTCCAAATGGGGGGTCATTAAGACCTATGCAACTAACCTAAACCGCTTCAATACTGGGTACTTTTACCCCCTTCCTGCCTAGGCCTATTTTCAGCTTTCAGCACTGTCACAATTTGAATGACAATTGTGTGGTCATACAACACTGTACCCAAATGACATTTTTATCATTTTTTTCACACAAATAGAGCTTTCGTTTGGTGGTATTTATTTACCACTGTTTTTTTTTTAAACAAAATAATTGGGAAAAAAATAGTTTTTGTCAGAATATTTTGTAAATAACTAATTTTTCTCCTTTACTGATGTGTGCTGATGAGGCTGCAATTATGGGCACTGATGAGACGGCACTGAAGGGCACTGATGAAGTGGCACTGAGGAGATGGTACTAATATGCTGCACTGATGGGCACTGATAGGTGGCACTGATGAGATCTGATAGGCGGCACTGATGGGCACTGATAGGTGGCACTAATAGGTGGCACTTATGGGTAATGATAGGCGGCACGGATAGGTGGCACTGATGGGCAGCATTGATGAGCAGACACTGATGGGTATTGAAAGGCAGCACTGACTGGCATCACTGATGGCCACAGATTGGCATCACTGATGGCCACAGATTGGCATCACAGATGATCACTGAATGGTATGGGCAGACAGTTACTGAACTCCAGGAAGAATCAATGAACTACGAGAGCGCTCACCAGCACCCTTGCAGTTCATTGAGAATTATAAGCTGTCTGCTTCAGTGGATGACAGTACTTGCAGTTTGATCATTCACAGTAAACTGTGAAGGAATGATGCAGCTGTGTGGGCAGAGCCCCACACTGCCATGCTCTTTTCAAAAAGTGACAGCGGGTGCGGAGAGAAGATCCCTGCCCCCGCTATCACAGAGCGGGGAAAACTGGGGGTGGGTGTATAGGAGCATGTTACCCTAAATATGAGTGTAACATGTAACATGCAACTGAAGGTGAACTTATCCTTTAACATGTTTTATTTTGGGATAAGCTTAGTGGTTATCAGGTTTTGGGAGAGCTGAAATAGCTGTGAACCCTTGCATAGCATCGAACCATGTAAAAATTCCTAGTAAACTTTTAGCATTTATAGTACATTGTCTATAGCTGAACCCTAGGTAGATTTTAAATTCATTAACTTACTCATTAATTCATAATTACATATATTTAAGAGGAAGTAAACCGCAGGGTTATTTTTTTCCTGACCTGCAAAGTAAAGGCATAATGTGCTAGTATGCATCGCATACTAGCACATTATGTGACACATACCTGCAAACAAAACACTCCACCGATGCGTTGTCACCGATGGAGGCCGCATCCATCTTCACCTGTCTTCCTTCTGGGTCCACAGACTCCTGGCAGTGTGACTGGCCGGAGCCGCGTGACGATGCACTCGGAAGCCGCCAGTCACGGCACAGGGCTCAGTAGGAACGGCCACCAGAGAGCATGCGCTGATGATGTCATCGGCTGCACACACAGTAAATATCTCCTAAACAGTGCACGTTTAGGAAATATTTAGATTACCTATAGGTAAGCGTTATTATAGGTTTACCTATAGCAGTGGTTCTCAACTCCAGTCCTCGGGACCCCCCCAACAGGCCAGGTTTGCAGGATAACTGAAATGCATCACAGGTGATGTTGTTTGCTGCTCAGTGATTGCAGTATTCTAGTCTGCATCTCCCCAAGGTAATACTTAAAATCTGGCCTGTTGTTGGGTCCCGAGGACCGGAGTTGAGAACCACTGACCTATAGGAACAATTCATCTATGGGAGTTTACAACCACTGACAGTGTAAGTACCTGAATTTGACCTGGTATCAGCATCCTGTGGTCCCTGTGCTGTGGGGATGCAGTTGAAGAGGAAGAAACAATATAATAAACCAATCAGTTCCGTTTAGGGTTGCCACATCATCCCTTTAATCCAGGAAACATATGAATTACACAGGTTCTGAGGCTAATTTAATGCAGATAAGGCAGCAAGTGAGTTTAATTACCACCTTAATCAGCCACAGAACCTGTGTAATTAATATGTGTCCTGGATTAAAGGGATGATGTGGCAACCCTAGTTCCATTGCTGACAAAAAGTAAGCTGTTAGAGCAGTGGTTCTCAACTCCGGTCCTCGGGACCCACCAACAGGCCAGATTTTAAGTATTACCTTGGGGAGATGCAGATTAGAACACTGCAATCACTGAGCAGTAAATTATATCACCTGTGATGTATTTCAGTTATCCTGCAAACCTGGCCTGTTGGGGGGTCCCGAGGACCGGAGTTGAGAAGCACTGTGTTAGAGGGAGAAAGCAAAGTGACAAAATAGTTGAGCTTATCACTGTGCAGCCTCTTCTTTCACTGTCACTGTCCAGCCATGGTCTGAGGTGGGTCCAAGTCAACCTGAGTTTAGAGAAGGTGGGTTGATGGGTCTAATGGCAGAAAAAAGGACTGCAAAAGTAATTTCTAGATTGAAGCTGCAACCTGCATCTAAAACTTGTTTTTCTATTTTTACTTTAAATGGGCCTTTAATTTGCATCTCATTTTTGGCTGGAGTCCTGCTTTAAAGCCCAACTCTACCTTTTAAACATTTAAAAAAGCATACTCACCAACAAAGAGTCGATCTGGATGTTAACCCCTTTCAATCGGCAGCGATGTAACGTCTATATTGGTATGCTTGTCAAGTAATGTGTCAGTTTACTAGTCCATAAGTACCAGAATGTAAAAGGCTTGACATGTTGGCTATTTATTTACTCAACGCTCTAAAATGTATTTTAGTATATGAAATTTTCTGCATGGAGGGTCCACAGTCACAACCGTACATGACAGTTCCCCATTCGTAATACTCTGCTTTCAGAAAACATATAATGTTTTTGGGCTTTAACTAATTAAACGAATGCGCATTTGAACTTTTGTGGGGAAGAAAAAAAGCAAAAACTGTTCTTGCAGTGAAAGGGTTAAAGGGTCGATCTATCTATTTTAGTGTTGCATATGTGTTGGTTTCTCCTAGTTCTGAGACTGTACTGTCACTGACAGCTTCTGGTTTCACCTAATAATTGGGAACCGCTCTGATTTCCCTATGACAGCCAGGCATAGTGATCGCATGGGTTCCTTCACAAAAATAAACCCACTGGCTCAGCTGACAACTTGCTGGAGCTGGTAAAGTGAAAGACAGAAAAAAATAAATGTTTAGTTAAAACAAGAAAAAACGATCAGTTGGTGAGCGTAAAAATGCATTTTTGAAACATGTTTGTCCATTTACCAGTTTATAACATTTTGTGTATATAGAATTATAATTTATTAGAACGGCGTACCAAATAAACATTTTCTATTTCCTTTAAAACAATGTAAAATGATTATGGTGGGCAAATTCATTTAAAAAGTAAATTTGAAGTCAGCAATGCATACTACTGACTTCACTATATTGGGTCTGGGCACCTACAGTAAAATTCAAATTTCTGTTGGCTCCTATGTCCACCTACCTGCCATGGCCATGCCCATGGAGTGTTGGGCCGCTTGCTGGCTATATTTTTAGTCCACTTCACAGAAAATAAAACAATTCTGATGAGACTTTTCCATTGCAGGTAAAACTGACAATGAGGAACTCTAGAATAAGTCTGCTTTACTTCCAATTGAAATAAGAAGATTTTGGGTGTTTTAGCCCACCCATGAGTGATATGAGTTTGGCGTGGGCTGATACTTTATGCCCAAATTCTACTGCTTTCAAATGATCAAAAAATATTTGTTATTAAATAGCCTACTAAAATGTAGCAAGCATGTAAAGCATTTTTATAAGGGCTCAAGCATTATAAAAGCTGCAAGCTAAAGAATCTTTACTGCCACCTACTGGGCATTATATTTATTACTACATATACAGTAAATGTATATTTAGAGATTCGCAGGACACAGCTCAACATCATCAAGACATACTGGGGGAGATTTACTAAAACTGGAGCACTCAGAATCTGGGGCAGCTGTGCATGGTAGCCAATCACTTTCTAACTTCAGCTTGTTCAATTAAAGTGGTTGTAATGGCAGAAGGTTTTCTACCTTCATGCATTCTATGCATGAAGTTAAAAAACCTTCAGTATGCAGCAGCCCCCTAATACTTACCTGAGCCCTTTTGATCCAGTGATGTCCACGAGAGCCTTGGCTCTCCGGGCACTTGCACTCCTGATTGGCTTTTGGCAGCAGGGAGCCTTGGCCCTCCGGAGACTTGCACTCCTGATTGGCTTTTGGCGGGAGCCATTGGCTCCCACTGCTGTCAATCACAGCCAGTGGGCCAATCAGGAAAATGAGGGGGTAAGGCCGAGCCGCAGCTCAGTGTGTGAATGGACACACACAGCTGCAGTTTGGGAGCATGCCTGCTTGGGTGCGCCCACAGCAAGCTGCTTGCTGTGGGGGCACCCGGCAGGAGGGAGTGGCCAGGAGCACTGGCGTGGGACCTGAGAAGAGGAGGATCCAGGCTGCTCTGTACAAAGCCATTGCACAGAGCAGGTAAGTATAACATGTTTGTTATTTAAAAAAACAAAACACAAGACTTTAATATCACTTTAATCTTTGACCATAAACTTGTAGGTTTACAAACATACAGTGCCTTGAAAAAGTATTCGTACCCCTTGAAATTTTCCACATTTTGTCATGTTACAACCAAAAACGTAAATGTATTTTATTGGGATTTTATGTGATAGTCTAACACAAAGCGGCACATAATTGTGAAGTGGAAGGAAAATGATAAATGGTTTTCAAAATGTTTTACAAATAAATATGTGAAAGGTGTGGCGTGCATTTGTATTCAGCCCCCCTGAGTCAATACTTTGTAGAACCACTTTTCACTGCAATTACAGCTGCAAGTCTTTTTGGTGATGTCCCAACCAGCTTTGCACATCTAGAGATTGACATTTTTGTCCATTCTTCTTTGCAAAATAGCTCAAGCTCTGTCAGATTGGATGGAGAGCGTCTGTGAACAGCAATTTTCATGTCTTGCCACAGATTCTCAATTGGATTTAGGTCTAGACTTTTACTGGCCCATTCTAACACATGAATATGCTTTGATCTAAACCATTCCATTGTAGCTCTGGCTGTATGTTTAGGGTCCTTGTCCTGCTAGAAGGTGAACCTTCGCCCCAGTCGCAAGTCTATTGCAGACTGTAACAGGTTTTCTTCTAAGATTGCCCTGTATTTGGCTCCATCCATCTTCCCATCAACTCTGACCAGCTTCCCTGTCCCTGCTGAAGAAAAGCATCCCCACAACATAATGCTGTCACCAACATGTTTTATGGTGGGAGATGGTGTGTTCAGGGTGATGTGCAGTGTTAGTTTTCTGCCACATATAGCATTTTGCTTTTAGACCAAAAAGTTCAATTTTGGTTGCATCTGACCAGAGCACCTTCTTCCACATGATTGCTGTGTCCCCCACATGACTTCTAACAACCTGCAAACAGGACTTCTTATGGTTTATTTCAACAATGGCTTTCTTCTTGCCACTCTTCCATAAAGGCCAGATTTGTGGAGTGCACAACTAATAGTTGTCCTGTGGACAGATTCTTCCACCTAAGCTGTGGATCTCTGCAGCTCCTCCAGAGTTACCATGGGCCTCTTGGCTGCTTCTCTGATTAATGCTCTCCTTGCCCGGCCTGTCAGTTTAGGTGGACGGCCATGTCTTGGTAGGTTTGCAGTTGTGCCATACTCTTTCCATTTTCAGATGATGGATTGAACAGTGCTCAGTGAGATGTTCAAAGCTTGGGATATTTTTTATAACCTAAACCTGCTTTAAACTTCTCCACAACTTTATCCCTGACCTGTTTGGTGTGTTCCTTGGCCTTCAAAATGCTGTTTGTTCACTACGGTTCTAATAAACTTCTGAGGGCTTCACAGAACAGCTGCATTTGTACTGACATTAAATTACACATGGGTGGACTCTATTTACTAATTAGGTGACTTCTGAAGGCAATTGGTTCCACTACATTTTAGTTAGGGGTATCAGAGTAAAGTGGGCTGAATATAAATGCCCGCCACACTTTCCAGATATTCATTAGTAAAAACATTTGAAAACCATTTATCATTTTCCTCCCACTTCACAATTATGTGCTATGTTGTGTTGGTCTATCACATAAAATCCCAATAAAATACATTTACGTTTTTGGTTGTAACATGACAAAATGTGGAAACTTTCAAGAGGTATGAATACTTTTTCAAGGCACTGTAGATATAAAAAGAAATGGAATAGCTTACTTTAATTCACTTGTTCCTTGCTTTCACCAGGTACAAATACATTTGCATTCATCTTGTAAGGTTGACACATGTATCCTCTTCTACACAATTCATTACTAATACTTCTCCAATATGATTATGAGACTTTCTCTGTTTATGAATGAGCATGTAAGGGGGGTAGACTGGTGTTCTGTCATGCCCTCCATGTTTCCCTCACTCGTTGGGCACCAAGCAAGGGTCACATTAGAGGTTCCCCCTTGGGGTGGGTTCTTGGACTACACCAGGGTCACTAACCCTTGCACAGGGTAACTCATGCTCACCAAAGCCTGAGGACCAGGCAGGAGCGGGGGTCATGTGAACAGTCAAACATTAAGGCCGTTCCTAACTACATGATGAGGCACATGTGTGCAGTACCTGAGATGTGAAGTTGCTCCTTGCTTCCTCGTTCCATGTTCCACACACTTGTACTAATATCCAAAAGAAAGGTAACACCGTTCCAGGTGGGACCACAATCCACATACAGGAATCTCCCTCGTGGATGCTCATTCCGGCTTGCCACCATCACACAGCAAAATAGAAAGAGTTGGCCACTCGCCACTGTTGTAGAGATGCTCAACTTTATTCCAAATGTCAAATGAGGACAGCCCAAGAAACCCCAAGTGTTCAATCTTTATAGCGCGTCCAATTTTTCTGCAGCAAGTGGATAGCACAGGATTGGCATGTAGCAGGGGAATACGGACATTTTTATTAAGTGAATTAATGACATTAGCTGCATTCTTATGTATTCTGAATATAATTGGCTTCTCTTTAAAAAATCCGTCTGGAATATGGCTTACTCCCTGTTGCAAAATATTATTAAGTCCCTAGTGTATATTATAGTTTATTCCACTATTCCAGAAAACCATTAGTTCTTCGTTTTGTAAAAGATCAGTTATTCCTCTGTGTAAAATTTAATTTACTTTTCCTAGCAGAGCGTCATTAATTGCAAAATGTGCAATATAATCTCCTTACTCCTTCCTGAGCATTATTAATTATTCATTTTATTTATTACACTTGTGCTAAATATTTTTCTGGTAAACACATTTATAAAATGTATCCTGTAGCAGTAAAGTGGAACTTAAAGCATTTGTTACCCCAGCACTTCATATTCCTGATCTGTGCCTATTGTCCCATGTACTGTACTTGTATGAAAAAGTGCCCTGTTCTCTTTGTATTGCTTCTTTTATGTGAAATTCTTGGTGTTCCTGCCAGTCCCCTTGCTTTCCTATTAACAACTGACCACACTAAGCAGCAGTGGCTGCTGGTGCTAAAAACTTTTGGGGGGGCGCAAACAGGAAAGCCCTCCCATCACCGGCTATGCTGAATGTGAATAAGGCTCATACAGACCGGCGCTGTACATATCTCCCCATTCCATTCCAAGACAGCTCTCCCCTGCCTACATGCCCTACACAACCACATCCCCCTGTACAAGCCCCGACCTCCCAGAACCCCTCCCCCGCATCACACCCGGACACTCACTGTGCTCCCAGCCCGTAAACTGGTGGATGTTAGAGTCCTTGCGCAACTCCACCTTCCGTTTGAGGATGCCCCACAGTTGCTCAATAGGGTTTAGGTCTGCTTGGCCAGTCCGACACCTTTACTCCCAGTCATCTTGGAGGTATGTTTAGGGTCGTTATCATGTTGGAATACTGCCCGGCAGCCCAGTCTCCAAAGGGAGGGGATCATGCTCTGCTTCAGTATGTCATAGTACATGTTGGCATTGATGGTCCCCTCAATGAACTGTAGCTCCCCAGTGCCAGCAGCACTCATGCAGCCCCAGATCATAACACTTCCAACAACCATGCTTGATTGTATGCAAGGCACACTTGTCTTTGTACTCCTTACTGGTTGCTTGCCACCACACACGCTTGACACCATCTGAACCAAATAAGTTTATCTTTGTCTCATTAGACCACAGGGCATGGCTCCAGTAATCCATGTCTTTAGTCTGCTTGTTTTCAGCAAACTACGGGCCTTCTTGTGCATAATCTTTAGAAGAGGATTCTTTCTGGGACAACAGCCATGCAAACCAATTTGATGCAGTGTGCGTATGGTCTGAGCACTGACAGGTTGACCCCCACCCCTTCCACTTCTGCAGAGCATGTGCACACAACGTCTATGGTTGACCATAGCGAGGCCTGTTCTGAATGGAACCTGTCCTGGTAAACTGCTGTATTGAATTGGCCACCGTGCTGCAGCTCAGTTTCAGGGTCTTGGCAATCTTCTTATAGCCTAGATCATCTTTATGTAGAGCAACAATTCTTTTTTTTTCAGATCCTCAGAGAGTTCTTTGCCATGGGGTGCCATGTTGAATGTCCAGTGACCAGTATGATTGAGCGAGAGCGATAACACCAAATATAACACACATTCTCCCCATTGACACGTGAGACCTTGTAACACACATGAGTCACATGACAAGGTAAAATGGCTAATTGGGCCCAATTTTGACATTTTCACTTAGTGGTGTACTCACTTTTGTTGCCAGCGGTTTAGACATTAATGGCTGTGTGTTGAGTTATTTTGAGAGGACAGTAAATTTACACTGTTATACAAGCTGTACACTCACCACTTTACATTGTAGCAAAGTGTCATTTCTTCAGTGTTGTCACATGAAAAGATATCATAAAATATTTACAAAAATGTAAGGGGTGTACTCACTTTTTGTGAGATACTGTATATACTGTGATTCTGTACTTGCCAAATATGCTTAAGAAATCTCCCTCCACTGAGTCTGGCTGCATCCATTTCAACTGTGGACAGCTGAAGCTGCTGCCTGTTCACTTCCTGGATTTACACAGACACACAGAGGCACACCTCCAGTTCTGCAGCCCTGCAGCTCTGTTTAGCCCTCTTATGACTCACCACCCCCTCCCTTCCTGGCAAACTCTCACAAGAGTGAGAGAGAGAGCCATGCATGATGTCAAACGCCGAGGCATTTTTCCATCCAAGAAACAGGAAGTGGGCTTTATAAGTATTTACTGGCAGAAAAAAAAATGCTTTACTATCCAAAGTTAAAACAACAAGGGCAGAGAATTTCATAGATGGGAAGATGAAAAAAATGACTGAAGTTCCGTTTTAAGCAGTGCTGGCTGCTGTAGCTGTAGATGTAGAGCGAGATGGCTGCAGGATGAGGTCAGGTTTAAAGCCCCGCCCCCTTACATGTTACGTCCCAGGGTGTGGACTTCCTCCCCTACTGAGGATGTCTGTCTGGATGTGTTGCCGGGATCTTCCAGGTTATTGAAAACTGGTAGAGAACCTTGGCAAATCTGCACGTTGCTGTAGATTTCTGTGCATGCACACAAGCGATGGCAGCTTCTGGCAGATTGGCACTAACCTGCTGTTTGCATTCATACGTGTGTACAGAGATCCGCTGCATGTGTGAAGATGTGCCACGCATTTGCAGCTTGGTAACACACTGCCTCCTGGGATAGGTCAGAAACCAGGAAGTGCTGCGTTGCAGCCCAAAAAATGAACGTAAATGTAAACATTACTTTTTTATCATTGTGTAAGAGGGAGGGGGAGGCACAAAATAACAAAATGTTGCTTTAGTGAGCTTTAAGTTCATTAAGTTGTTTATGTCAAAATCTAAAGGCTCTCAAAATTTAACAAAGCCAAATGTAGGGAACAGCTGTAATACAAAGACCATGCTAGACCATGAATGTGGGCACTGACCAGCTCAACCTATGATCCTAGGTATTCAATAGCTAATGAAGTTGTTTTGACTTCATACATACGGTATTTAAGTAATGTAATAATTGTTAATTGGTATTTTCATAGTCACTAGTGCATAAGCCAACTGCTTTCTAAGTGACACTACTGTGTCCTGTAGTAGCATGGACTCTAGTGGATGGAACCCCAGAATACAGTAAGGGGTTGGGCATCTGACACACCCAGGAGAGTGTTAGATGTTTAAAAGTCCTCTTGAAGAAAGGGAAGTTAGAATTTCCAGGGGAAATGGATCATGATCACATGATTACTGTGACAGTCTCTGATTGGCTATCACAGTGATCATTCCCTCTGTAGCCCGCCCCTGGGTTGTTTTTCTCTGTGAAAAGGAGACACAACAGACTTTCCTTCTAGCGAGGAGGAGATGAGACATTGCATCTTTTCCTCCTCCCTAGAGGACATGTAAGGAGAAAAAAATGTTTTAGAGGCTGAAATGGACTTTCATGGTACCGTACAAAAGCTCGAGGCACACAACATAAGTATAAAAAGATTACATTTGATTACAATAATTTAAAACACACATATTCATTAAAAAATAGCGAAGGGGGAAAAAAGCAAGACAGTTGGAGTCCTGTATAATTGGCTCTATAAAATCACAGATGAGATGATACTGTAAGGATTGCGCCATCTGTACTTTGTTTGCGCGACATGTTTCGTGGAAAGAATTGCCGCTTCTTCAGGAGCTTTTTTAGATATATACAGTGTTATAGAGCGATTAGCAATATCAAACTACAAATAAAGAAAAAAAACATTAATCATAACATCACAGAATCAACAAAGTATACACAGAGTGCATACATGAATACATTATGCATGGTGGTATCCACTGCAGGCTGCCTTACCCAGAACGCGACCACGTGCGCGACCCAATAAAAAGGTCTGCCCCGGCGGGCATGGGAGCCCCACACACAAAGGACACATAGTTTCAGTATGGGGTTTTCACTAATTCCAGATATTCTTGGTGACAGGATTGCTTTAAAATAACCCCATACTCCTCAAACTCTTCATGGGTGGTCTTTGCGGCATACCTGCTATAGAAGGTAAAGCACTATTTGGCATATATGCTCCCATTTAAACATTTGTAAAAAGCTTGGATCCTAGCATGCTGTCCATTTATTATTGTTGTAGTGCTGCGATTGAATTTTAAATCTTCTTGGAGGCCTCCCCTCAGATTACTGCATCCTTTGCCATGGTGTGTTAAGCATATAATTTTATCTAATTAATCATTCATGTTGCTTAGTCTCTCAAGCTCCTGACTTTTATCAACCTTTTGATTGATTTTTTAAGCAGATCTGAGACTGTGTCCTTTGCGTTTGGGGCTCCCTTGCCCGTCGGGGCAGTCCTTTTCATTGGGTTGTGCACATGGTGGCGTCCTGGGTAAGGCAGCCTGCAGGAGATACCATCATGCATAATGTATTCATGTTTATACTCTGTTTATACTTTGTTGATTCTGTGATGTTATGATTAATGCTTTTTTCTTTATTTGTAGTTTGATATTGATAATCGCTCTATAACTCTGTATATGTCTAAAAAAGCTCCTGAAGAAGCGACGATTCTTTCCACGAAACATGTCGAGCAAACAAAATACAGTTTGCACAATCCGTACAGTATCACCACATCTGTGATTTTATAGAGCCAATTATACAGGACTCTTACTGTCTTGTTTTTTTCCCCTTCCCCATTATTATTATTTTTTTTTAATCAAATGGGTAATGGGGTAGTATACATAAAGTACATGCAGTACATCCTGAGATGGTCACATGTGAATCTTGATCATATTATACCATTTTCGAACATTTGACATTTCCTTATGTCCTTTTTCCCCTACTCCAGTCTTTACCATTACGGATCAACCTAGCTGGTTTGTCACATAGTAAAACCTTAACTCTGTACCAGCTATGACGTTGCCATTGAGATAAAACAGTACAAGATATATGTATTTTGTCTTGGTACTATATTCCCATCAAGTAACCAGAACAACATGGAAAAAGAGAGGGAAAGAAAAAAAAAAGAAAGGGAAATAAAAAACAAAAACCATGTAACTCGCCAACTCTCGATGGGTTAGAGTCTTAACAGTCTGTCTACAATTAGTTGAGGTGGTGCTAGTCTAGTGTCGCCCAACCAGGCCTGCCAAATGGAATTAAATTTCTGAGCTCGTTTCTGTGAGAGTAGGTCAATTGCTCCCTGGAGAGCAAGGAGTTAACATAAGCTATCCACTGACCTTTAGAAGGAACAGTGGAGGCTATCCAGTGTCTGGCTATTAGTTTTCTGGCCAAATATAGCAATCTTGTGATCATGATGTAAGTTCCTTTCTGGAACATTTCAATGTCTATTGCCCCCAGCAAGCACACCAGGGGGGTAAACTGCATAGGCATCTGAACTAGATCTGATATAACTTGCGTGACCTCCGTCCAGTAACGCACAAGCTTTGGGCATCGCCAGATCATGTGAATGAAATCTTCCGGGTGGGCTTTGCATTATGAACACAGTGGGGATTCCCTCAGTCCCCATTCATGGAGCTTGACCAGTGTTCGATAGGCCCTATAAAGCATGAATAGCTGTGATAATTTGTGTGAAGCTGATACCTATACCGTAGGGATCGATTCCAGCGCCATTTCCCACTGATCAGCATCTATCTCCCCCAAATCTGCCAAAATTTAATCTTTTTATACTTATGTTGTGTACTCCAAGGTTTTGTATGGTACCATAAAAGTCCATTCCAGTCTCTAAAACATTTTTTTCTCCTTACATATTTATCTGGACGTAGGCACCGCTTCCTTACATAGCATTACATTGCTGCCACTACTCCCTAGAGGACATCTACCAAAAAAAAATCTGTCTATAAAACAAATAAAGATTTACTAGTTCAAGGCTTGATCTAGTGTAGTGAGTGCTAGTGTCAGTGTAGGTGCCAGTGTTAGTATCAGTTAGTGGCAGTATGTAAGTGTAACTGCAGCTCACAATTCAATTCTATAAGATTAAAAATTGCAGGTACATAAACAAATACGGGTATATAAATAAAATACAGATATATAGAAAAATACAGGTATGTAAAAAGGTGCAAGCATATAGAAAAAAATATAAAGTCCTTGGAACAGATGATCAAAATGGTGAGGATGTAATTTCAGATGTGCGTCCCATCACCAGTGACCCGCCACACACAGCCCCTTACCAGAGCACACCGACCCCCTATGACGGGGGGTCAGTGTTCACCTTTGGATATATAGAAGCAGTCGGCAGATCCGGGCACAGGCATCCAGGTCCAATCCTACCACAGTGTTCCTTCAGTACATGTACATGCCACTACCCCTTCACACCGTTCTCCTCAAACAGATCCCGCTTGGCAAGATGTCATGGTAAGTAAAAAAAGAGGAGAATCAATAGTGCAGACTGTACAACTGTCATTTAATAAAGAAACGTTAAAAAGTATGCACTCACATTTAAAAGCATAAGTAGCGATTTACACGTCAAGCCTGGGGTGTCCAGTTATTAATATGGCGACCAATGTCCGTGTTCCTGGTCCCGCGGCGTTCATCTTGAAGCTCCGCCCAACACGTTTCGTCATCAGCGTTGTGTCATCAGGGGCGTGGCTACGACACGGCGTCACGCCTTATATGACAAGGAAACCAAAAGTGTCGTGCTTTCCACTGCTACCTATCATGGAACCAGCGAACCGGAGGTACACTGTATTCTCAGATGACTGCAAAGCGGGCATGTAAACAAATTACTCATAACAAAGTGACACCAATCACATTGGAAGATAAAAGAAAGAGAAAGTATTTCCTCATACTCGGACCAGGAACCAGAAGCAGCGCCATCTATAGGCCGGATAACAATAAGCCCCACAGTTAAAAATAAGAATAAAAAAATAAAACAACACACATATGAACCCTTCAGGCACAATTGTATGCACCCAGAGCGAATGAACAATAATGACCTGACAGATTAAAACATGGCTGCCCACCCGATAATAAAGAGGAAAAGAGGAAAAAATATATATGCACAGGCGGTAATTAAAACCCCCTAAATAACAACAAAATAGAGAGATGTTTTAAGATACAGTAATATTTTTAAAACGTACTCATATATAAGCAATAAACGTCCCCAGGAAGGGACCTAAAAATCATTGTCAGAAACAAAGGGAGAAGAACATCCATGGGATGCGCTCATGCATTATTGATGAACGCACTCACACCCCATTCGATGTTCAACCCATAGGGGGCAAAAGAACATAATGTGTTAATCCAAAATGTTTCCAACTTGGATATTTCTCTCCTGATATTACTACCTCTCCAAGCGGACGTAAAGTAGTCTATGGCCAGCACCCTAGTTCCGCTTGGGTTTCTCTCATGGTGTATGGAGTAGTGTTTGGACACACTATGATTGGGGAAACCCTTACAGATATTGTTAAAGTGCTCCTTGACCCTAACCTGCAAGGTGCGTATAGTACACCCCACATTTTTTGTACTACATGAAATGAAGGATTTAATTGGATATGTCCTATCATCATGCTGGGAGTGGAAGGAGGTACACTTGGATTTAACACTATTAACCTTGCACACCTTACATCTCCTACAGGGGTAGAAACCCTTCATGTCCCTAAAGAACATAGATTTCTTAGGAGGTTCCAAAATGTTAGGTGCTACCATTGATCTCAAAGGGGCCGCTCCTTTGAACAATACTTTAGGGTTCTCGGTCAAGAGAATTACCAATACCCGATCATTTTTCAAAATAGCCCAGTGTTTACCTGCCAACCTGATGGTACTGGGTGGAATAGGTTGTAACCATTGGGCAATTGAACCTAGTCCCGGCCTGCCTTACCTTGGGATTCAGAAGTTGGGATCGCTCCATAGCCCCTACCTCCTCACAGGCCTTGTTCACCACCTCAGTGACAGTTACCGTTAATATCAGTGTCAATGTAAATGTCAGTTAGTGTAGGTGTCAGCGTAAGTGTGCTTTAGATAAGAAAAAAAAGTTATTGTCAGTGTTAGTGTCAGTGTGTTTAGGTAAGAAAAAAACAAAATGCGTAGTATTGTTTCTTGGCCCTACTATGGGTACAAAGAACAAATCACACACACACACGTATGTGGTATCACCATGATCATCAGGATTAGGATAATTTATTTTACAGGTTTTTTTGGTGGTGGGTCATAGTATTGGCATAAAAATATCAATATAAACAAAATCAGGAGATACCCATTACCATTTACAACCAAATGAAAGCCCAATCTGTCCAGAAAAAACAAAGTACAATCAGCCTGCATACACTTATTCACATGTGTCAAACACAAGGCCCATGGGCCGAATCTGGCCCCCCAAGCCATTTCATGTGGCCCTCACCTTCTCCTGTAACTGTGGCACCCCCTTGTCTCCACCCCCACCTTGTCTCAGCAGTCGGCAACAGAGAGGAGGACAGACCCCCCCCCCCCTCGTATCTGCCTCCCCCAGTCTCTGCAAACTTTGGCAGCTGACTCCAGCCCCCCTCTGGTCCTCCTCCAGACCCTGCACTTTCTTCTTCCAGCTCCACCCCCAGCTTTTGCAAACTCTAGCAGCTGACTTAAGCCCTCCTCAGGTCCTCCTCCAGACCCCGCACTTTCTGTTTCCCAGATCCACCGCAGCTTCTTTCCAACAGCAGTACAAGGTAAGGGGGATGCACTGTGATATAAGGGAGGGTCGGGGACTCTTGACTTCTGATGGTGGGGGGCTTTTGGCATCTGATGTAAGGGGGGAGGGTTGCTCTAGACATAATTATTCTGAGAATAATACCATTCTATGCCAGTTGAAAAGGAGGGTTGCACACCACTGATATCATCCACAAGAAACTTTATTGGAGACTGCTTAGAAAAAACACCATGACAGAATCACGTTCTGTGTGAGCAGACTGCAATAAAGTTTCTTGTGAAGGATACCAGCGATGTGCGACCCTCTTTTTCAGGCTTGCATCATCTGCTACAGGAGTGTGAGTGGCAGCTGGTGGCCAATAATGCCAACGCCACCCAAATCAAGCTCCCACCACCCCCCTGCACACGGGAGGTGGACATGAAGGCCGGGAACACCAGCAACACCCCCCCCCCCCGAAGACGGAAGGCCTCCTTACCTTACGGAATGACACTCTGATCTCCCCTGTCCGAGCCGGGGAGTGCTGGAAGCAGTGGTGGCTAGTGGGTCCGGCTTTCCTTCATGGAGTTCAGTGGCGGCTGGTAGATCAGGCTTCCCCTCATCTCTTGACATGGGGCTTGGCTTTGAGGGAGCCCTCGAGTGGCATGGGCACCAGGGACCAGTCGTAGCGCTTCAGAACCTGGGACATGGCCTTCCGGATACAGACGGGGAACCTCTGGGTCCTTCTTGGAGATCCTGGGGCGCCTGAGTGATCCTCACCCCTCCAAGCCAGTGTCCAGCTGTGCGTCTTCTCCCTTCTCCTCTCTGTAGGCCAATAGGATCGCTTCTCTTTTCAGGCAATCAGGAAACGGGTCCTGATTGGCCAAGAGGAGAATCAGTGTGAGAATAGCGAATATTCATTCACTATTCTCAGACAACCTTTTTTGAAGTCTATTAGAGCCTCTGGCTCTAATCACGTGCTTAACCCCCCATTGGAATCCATGCGTCTGGGGCCCTGCATGTAGATTAGAGGGGCGGTGCCCATGCGCCCCAATGGACGGGCCACCACTGACTCCATGTTGGCCTGCATCTGCCCTTCACAACTTAACCACTTGCCTACTGGGCACTTTCACCCCCTTCCTGTCAAGGCCAATTTTCAGCTTTCAGTGATGTCACTCTTTGCATGACAATTGCGTGGTCATGTAACACTGTACCCATTTGAAAGTTTTATCATTTTTTTCACATAGAGAGAGCTTTCTTTAGGTGGTATTTAACCACTTCAATATCAGGCACTTACCCCCCCCCCTTCTCGCCCAGACCAATTTTCACCTTTCAGCGCTGTCGCATTGTGAATGACAATTGCGCAAAATTTTTATCATTTTGTTCCCACAAATAGAGTTTTCTTTTGGTGGTGTTTGATCACCTCTGTGGATTTTATTTTTTGCGCTACAAATAAAAAAAGACCGAAAATTTTGAAAAAAAAATGTTTTTCTCTGTTTCTGTCAAAAATTTGTAAATAAGTACATTTTCTCCATCACTGATGGGCACTGATGAGGCAGTACTGATTAGCACTGATGAGGCAGCACTGATGGGCACTGATGATGAGGCACTTATATGCAGCACTAATGGGCACTGATAAGCAGCACTGACAGGCACTGATAGGTGGCACTGATATTCAGCACTGATGGGCACTGATAATCAGCATTGATGGGCACTCATAGGCGGCACTGATGGGCACTGATAGGTGGCACTGGGCACTGATAGGTGGCATTGATGGGCACTGATAGGTGGCACTGATAGGTGGCACTGGTGGGCATTGATAGGTGGCACTGGTGGGCGGCAATGACAGATTGCACTGTAAGGTTGTCATTCCCTGGTGGTCCTGGGTGACATTTGAAATGCCATCCATGTTAGGCATTGTGCCCCTTACCTGGTGGCCTTGGATGTGCTCACTAGTGGTCAGGGTGGGCTCCCTGATCAGCTCCCTGGTGGTTGTGGGTGGGCTCTCCCTGGTGGTCCCTGGGCAGGCTCCCTGGTGGTCCTGGGTGGCGATCCTAGGGGAGGCTGTACTAATAAACAATCAGCGCAGACCACCCCCCCCCCCCATCCCCGTCAAGAGAGCAGAGTAGAGGAAAAGCCGATAAACGGCTCTTCCTGTTTACTCTGTGATCAACCGTAATTGGTCATGGCTGGTCATGGCTGAGCTCGGTAATGCGGTGGGTCAGACACACCTTACCACCGATTGCTGCGATGCATGCGATCGCGGGTTATCCGGCCAGACGACATATGACTTCCGGTCAGGATAACTGAACCACCACCCGGCCATCATTTGCCTATAGGCAGGGCGGGAAGTGGTTAATCATCACTGGGTTTTTTAATTTTTGCTAAACAAACGAAAAAAGATTTAAAAAAAATATATATATTTTTTATAGTTTGTTATACAATTTTGCAAACAGGTAATTTTTCTCCTCCATTGATGTGTGCTGATGAGGCTGAACTGATGGGAACTTAAAAACTATGAGTGTCCCCGCACTGTGGTGTGCTCAAATGGATTTAAATTAAATTAAGTTTTGACTGCTGCAAGAAAAAAGTGTGTACTGCTTTAAGAATTAGTATAGGAAGTCCCTGTGCTGTGTGTGCTCAGTAAAATATATACAATCATACAAAATAGTCTAAAATATCTACCATATATTCAACAATGTCTGCTATAACAAATGACAAAGCATAACAATAAAAGTTTATATACATAGTGCTGTGATTCTTCAATATCGTAGTGATTCCTTTAAAGTGCCATGCATGCAGAAAAAGTTCTTTAAAATGTGTAATCCGTGCAGAAATATATGGCAAAGGTGATGAAAGTGCTGTGCTCCCCTTTCTCCTATGCCCTCACTCACCAGCTATCCATGTAAAGATCACCAGTACTGGTGAAATATGTCTTTCATAGATGAGTCTTTATCATTTTCTATACCAGTGTTAATTTTGGCAATTAGTTTTAGTCGTATTTTGTCTACTAAATCTCCAGGACATTTTAGTCGTCTAAAATCGAATGGGTGTAGTTAAATTGTAATGCATTATTTAAGCATTTCTCTACTATTTCCAAACTCAGTATATACAGCTGGAGTGAAAAATCGAATATATTATTATTTATGGTATTGGGGCATGAACATGGCATTTTAGTTTTAGTTCCATTTTAGTCTTTTGACTAAAATGGCATTTTAGTTTTAGTCGTATTTTAGTAATCTCAATTGTTTTCATTTTAGTCGTATTTTAGTAGACTAAAATGGTATTAAGTTAGTTGACTAAAATGTTTTAGTCAGTTTTAGTTGACTAAATTAATACCTCCCCAATAGTTAGCCGTACTCATAGGATAATGGTGTTATATAATTTAAAAAGGTTTTATTATAAAATAATATCCACTCACATGTCGGTCTTTCATGACAAGCATATAAAACACAGTGCAATCTGCTGTTTGCAGAGCACTACACGCTGAGCCCACCCAGTTGTGTGACAATAGTGACTTGATATTCACTATTGTCTTCCTGATTCTCCACCCGGCCAATCAGGAAGCGGGTCTTAAGACCCCATTGGCCGAGAGGAGAAGTGATCGTATTGGCGGCCGAGGAGGAGGAGACGCAGGGTGAAGCCGCAGCGAAGCCACCGAGGAGGAGGAGAGGCAGGGTGGATCCGCTGAGGAGGAGGAGACGCAGGAAGGTTCCAAAGCTGCCCGCAACCTAGATGGGGTCAGTGTGGGACTGATCAACTGATCGACCAAGGGGGGTGGCGATAGGTTTCTTTGCCGCTCCCCCCCCCAAAAAAAAAAAAAATGGAGCGCCAGCTGCCGCCGGTTGCGATGATATGTACAGTTTTACTAACAGGTGCCAAAGTTGCAAAATTGAGTTTGTTCATTAAGGTGTTGTTTTCAACATAGTAGTGATAAGGTGTACTTACATTTTTAGGTAAAGTTGATCCAGGGTGAATCCGATTGCCTCTTGGGGAATCAGGAAGGAATTTTTTCCCCCGTTATAGCAAATTGGATCATGCTTTGCTGGGGTTTTTTGCCTTCCTCTGGATCAACTGTGGGTGAAGGATTGTATATGGGATTATTTGGTTTTATATATATATATATATATATATATATATATATATATATGTTTGTGTTTTTTTTTGTTTTTGTTTTTTTGTTGAACTAGTTGGACTTGTGTCTTTTTTCAACCTGACTAACTATGTAACTATGTGTACCTGCACTTAGGAGTTCATATTCCATGTTCCATACTTCATCCCAAGTGTACTGCACAGACCTGACAAGAGAGATTTTTAAATGTAGCTCAGCAGCTTTTGGACAACATTTCTCCCACAATTTTTGCAAGCACCTCGGTGTGATGCCGATCGTCTTCTGTACAACCACCCTGCCAGGTTTTTCCAATTGATCAATGCCACTGGTTATAGCTGGCAGCACTGACCAGTATATTCTGATGGTGGGGAAGTCTCCCCACTCTCAGAATACAATAACTCAGTGGGAGTGTGTGGGTGGGGAAATCTGATCTTTGGTTTTACAAAAAAACACGAATAAGGTATGGGCTGCCTAAGCCTCATGCATTTACTAAAGCCTCATTCCTGTTGTCATCCAAAACAATCTTTATTATGGGTAGTAGATGACAGGTGCCCACATTGAGGGTTGTATGTACCATAAGGCACAGGTAAGAACAGTAACTAGGGTAGTAGATTTAGAGTGGGCATCAAGCCTTAAAATGTACCAACTGATGAAGTCTTTCCTTATTTGTGCCCTATTGTGTCCACCGATGTACTTCTGTGGCTAAATTCAGCAAGCAAACTTTAGGCATAAGGGGATGCAGAGAATTTTAGGGGGTATCAAAAGACTCCTTGTAATTCAGAAAATGTGAAACCATCCTTCCTTGCTCTTGTTCAGTGATATGTGCAGTTGAAAAATTATCCCTGTATATTAAAGGGGTTGTAAATTCTCAAGGCTTTTCACCTTAATGCATTCTATGCATTAAGGTGAAAAATCACCTGTAATGCAGCAGCCCCCCAGAGCCCCCCTTTTACTTACCTAAACGGTCTTTTCAGTGACGGGGACAAGCACACCGGCTCAAGCCAGTGTCTCAGTTCCTGATTGGATAGACTGATAGCAGAGCAGCCATTGGCTCCCGCTGCTGTCAATCAAATTCAATGACATGGAATCCAGGGGGTGGGGCCAGGTCCTGCTGTGTGTATCAATGGACGCAGCGGCAGGAGACGGGAGCACGCCCACACGGATGCCCCGAGGAAGAATGCTTTTCTGTCAGGGCACTCAATGCAGGGAGTAGCCAGGAGTGCTGCTGGGGGGCCCCAGAAGAGGAGGATGGGGGCCACTCTGGGCAAAAACCCTGCACGGAGGAGGTTAGTATGACATGTTTGCTATTTTTTTTAAAAACTAGACGTTTCAACCCCTTTAAACAGAGACCATGCTGCTCCCAGTGGCAAAACTAAAATGTCAAACCAGAGCCCTGTTAGGATATGTTAACTTTGAAAAGACATAGAAAGCTTTGCAGTAGATAACTACCCTATGAATATCTATGCAGTGCCCCCATAGTATAGGTGCGTTTTCAAGCAGGGTTTTTGGCTAGGACAGTCTGACTGTAACGTGCAGGCCTGAATGTTTTGATCTGGGCTGGGAGGGGAAGCTCAGGGAGGGTTGGGTGGACTTAACAGATGAGGTCACCAGAACCTCTCTTCTTTCTAGGAACCTAGAGAAGGTTTTCTGGTCAGAAAGCTGGGAGATGGGTGGAGCCATATGGAGTGTTCTAAGGAGCCCTGACCAATCCCCAAGCAGAGTTGGCATGGGGCAGGCCTCCTTATATACTCTGCGTCAGCCCAATCTGTAAGGAGTAGAGTCGGGTGGAAGTCTGGAGATGTAGCCGAGGCGCTGGGGAGAAGGCCCCTACCCGGGGGGTCACCCCCAGTCTGGGGAGTGTGACCCTGGGGCCTGGGAGTTTGGGTGCAGCCCGGAATGAGAGTGATTCCTGAAGCAGCACAGGAGGAACAAGAGAACAGGTGCTACGGGAGGAGTGGATAAAGGTGGTGCTTGGATATGGCGCTGTCTAAGTAAAGGAAAATAAGTGTATACTTTTTGTGCTGTGGTCATATGTGCCAATGGGGTATAGATCTGAGTCCCCAATTAAAGTGCATGTGTGAAAATAAATCTTCATAAAATACTAGGATTCAAAAGTTTGATTACTTCTTGTGTTTAAAATTAATTAGTAATATCATATAAAAATGTGGGAGCAATTTAGTAAAGTGCAAATTTGTGCAAGAGTGGTATACTAAGAAGGTAAATAGAAAATAATTTATTTAAAAAAATAATTTTTGTGCAAGTGCTAGTAACAATGTGCTAGTATTTGGAAAATTCTTGATCTGAAGGTGTCTTTATCATATATAAACTGTAATACATTCAATCTTATGGTTTACTAATAGGTGTTCTCTAGTAAACCCATCATTTTCTTAAACAATTAATATTGCGGTTGTGCATGTGCTAGTATCAGCGTGCTAGTACGGACTACCTATGAGGGGTGTACAATATAGCATCTAATATATAATCTGTATTCAAGCTCTTATTCAAGATATTAGTGGATCTGTCAATCTCTATAGTATTACTCAAGATTTTGATATGTCCACAAAGTTCAATAATATAAGTATTTATAGCGACTACAGATACAGGAGACAGTCCATATGATGTGATATAATCTGTGACTTTCGGTGCTCATTCAGTGCAATTGATCGTTTTCTGTGGAATCTTGTGATAAGGGGTGTATAAACATTCGTGCTCCCCCTTTAGGTTCCCTTCTTACCAGAGGGCAGTGCCCCTGCAGGGGCCACGTGCCTGTCTTTGTTACTCCTGGGGATCCGGTCCTGAGATGGGGGTTCTCCTCCTTTGATCTCTGAGGGGCTCTCCTGTGGTGGGCAGGGGATTTTCGTTCCTGCGACTCTGAAGGGGTTCCGGGGTTTACATCCAACGTTTTTAGAGGATAAAAAACAGAGAGGACTCCATAGCGTAGTGTGTCATAAAATGCACCCTTTGTTTTTTATTCAATATGGTCTGGGATACATTCCATATAAATTTTAAAAACAGGGGGAAACCGAGGTTTTCCAAAAATGAATAAATGAAAATAAAAAGGAACCGAGAATGCAAGGCACTCTATGAAGTGTTTGTAGGTCCGAGTTTTGTCACAGAGCCAGTATATTGGACGTGTTTTGGGAGTAGGAGCTCCGCAGCTCTGCTCTCTCAACGGCGTGCGTTCCAGCTTCCTCGTCCTAGTAACCGGATGTGACGTCGGACTTCCTGCTAGGTCAGCTGACGCGTTTCGTCATAGACGTTCTCAAAGGTGTACCTAGCTAGGGGACAGAGGTGTTTTTATCTGCATAGCCGGAGGCGGGGGTTCCACTGCGTTCATAATCCTATTGGTCGAATTGCTTGTACTCTGACTCTGCCCGACCCCCTGAGGTTTAATATTAATATACTGAATATAAAATAATATACTGAATAATAAAAAAATATATATATAAACATATCCTGAACTGAATAAAAATATTGTGTTAATATACTGAATAAAAAGATATATACTAATGGATGATGAATATAAAGAATATACAGGGGGGGGGGCGGTTAAAATTCTAGTATTTAAAAATTGGATGGATCGCAGTAGTACCTCAGTCTTTACACATAATATGCTTACTTAATATTTATAAATATAATTTTATAATATAATTTTTTTAAAAAGTAGGAAAGGCATAAAATTTAAAAGTGCATACAAAAGGTACGGTTAACATATAAGTAAGATCAAATATAAATAACAGTGTGTTGGAGTGCTGGAATTCTCACGTCTTGTTCTAGTGTTAAAAGCATAGATTGGGTGTTATAAAAATAATTTCTAGATATTATTGTAAAAGTTTAAACCGTCTCTAATAAAGATGTCTGTAATTTGGTATGATTTACATCAATTTGGTTAAAAACTGTTGTTAATAATATATAGACCATAAATTTGTTTTTTAAAAATATACAAATATAAAAGCTGTTATGATACTGTAAAACTTTTTTTGGTGACTTTATAAAAGGTATCTGTTGTGGCAGAAGTGGTAAGTGGTGATAGGGATATCTTCTGAAGGTGTTTGCTATCAGCTTTATACATGAGTGTGAAGGAATCTAATATGGAGCATGAACATTGTAAAGGACTAAATGTGGTTCCTTTACAATGTTCATGCTCCATATTAGATTCCTTCACACTCATGTATAAAGCTGATAGCAAACACCTTCAGAAGATATCCCTATCACCACTTACCACTTCTGCCACAACAGATACCTTTTATAAAGTCACCAAAAAAAGTTTTACAGTATCATAACAGCTTTTATATTTGTATATTTTTAAAAAACAAATTTATGGTCTATATATTATTAACAACAGTTTTTAACCAAATTGATGTAAATCATACCAAATTACAGACGTCTTTATTAGAGACGGTTTAAACTTTTACAATAATATCTAGAAATTATTTTTATAACACCCAATCTATGCTTATAACACTAGAACAAGACGTGAGAATTCCAGCACTCCAACACACTGTTATTTATATTTGATCTTACTTATATGTTAACCGTACCTTTTGTATGCACTTTTAAATTTATGCCTTTCCTACTTTTTAAAAAAATTATATTATAAAATTATGTTTATAAATATTAAGTAAGCATATTATGTGTAAAGACTGAGGTACTACTGCGATCCATCCAATTTTTAAATACTAGAATTTTAACCGCCCCCCCCCCTGTATATTCTTTATATTCATCATCCATTAGTATATATCTTTTTATTCAGTATATTAACACAATATTTTTATTCAGTTCAGGATATGTTTATATATATATATATTTTTTTATTATTCAGTATATTATTTTATATTCAGTATATTAATATTAAACCTCAGGGGGTCGGGCAGAGTCAGAGTACAAGCAATTCGACCAATGGGATTATGAACGCAGTGGAACCCCCGCCTCCGGCTATGCAGATAAAAACACCTCCGTCCCCTAGCTAGGTACACCTTTGAGAACGTCTATGATGAAACGCGTCAGTGACCTAGCAGGAAGTCCGACGTCACATCCGGTTACTAGGACGAGGAAGCTGGAACGCACGCCGTTGAGAGAGCAGAGCTGCGGAGCTCCTACTCCCAAAACACGTGCAATATACTGGCTCTGTGACAAAACTCGGACCTACAAACACTTCATAGAGTGCCTTGCATTCTCGGTTCCTTTTTATTTTCATTTATTATTCATTTTTGGAAATCCTCGGTTTCCCCCTGTTTTTAAAATTTATATGGAATGTATCCCAGACCATATTGAATAAAAAACAAAGGGTGCATTTTATGACATACTACGCTATGGAGTCCTCTCTGTTTTTTATCCTCTAAAAACGTTGGATGTAAACCCCGGAACGCCTTCAGAGTCGCAGGAACGAAAATCCCCCGCCCACCACAGGAGAGCCCCTCAGAGATCAAAGGAGGAGAACCCCCATCCCAGGACCGGATCCCCAGGAGTAACAAAGACAGGCACGTGGCCCCTGCAGGGGCACTGCCCTCTGGTAAGAAGGGAACCTAAAGGGGGAGCACGAGTGTTTATACACCCCTTATCACAAGATTCCACAGAAAACGATCAATTGCACTGAATGAGCACCGAAAGTCACAGATTATATCACACCATATGGACTGTCTCCTGTATCTGTAGTCGCTATAAATACTTATATTATTGAACTTTGTGGACATATCAAAATCTTGAGTAATACTATAGAGATTGACAGATCCACTAATATCTTGAATAAGAGCTTGAATACAGATTATATATTAGATGCTATATTGTACACCCCTCATAGGTAGTCCATACTAGCACGCTGATACTAGCACATGCACAACCGCAATATTAATTGTTTAAGAAAATGATGGGTATACTAGAGAACACCTATTAGTAAACCATAAGATTGAATGTATTACAGTTTATATATGATAAAGACACCTTCAGATCAAGAATTTTCCAAATACTAGCACATTGTTACTAGCACTTGCACAAAAATTATTTTTTTAAATAAATTATTTTCTATTTACCTTCTTAGTATACCACTCTTGCACAAATTTGCACTTTACTAAATTGCTCCCACATTTTTATATGATATTACTAATTAATTTTAAACACAAGAAGTAATCAAACTTTTGAATCCTAGTATTTTATGAAGATTTATTTTCACACATGCACTTTAATTGGGGACTCAGATCTATACCCCATTGGCACATATGACCACAGCACAAAAAGTATACACTTATTTTCCTTTACTTAGACAGCGCCATATCCAAGCACCACCTTTATCCATCACATATCCCACCTGCGGGAGGGAATCCCTGGAGGGCGGCAGTCTATTACAAAAACCCATAAGCGCGGTACACACTCCGGTTACAATAAGCTACGGGAGGAGTGAGAGACTTTAAAGTATCCACCGGTGTGGTGAGTGACGGTCCCTGGGACTGGAAGAGAAAGTGCTGGAGTAGGCTGGGAGAGGAATGGTGGACAGTCTGTGGGAGCCAGTCAAGGGAAAGGAGAGTCACTACCAGAGAACAGGTCAATGGGACCTGGAAGAGAATGGGCTGGGAGTTGTACTCCGTCAAAGGCCCGGTTAGCACAGAAGTATTTTGCTGCACATTCAGGAGCCTGTGATCCCTGGCCTGTAATGGGTGTTCCTGAGGTCCTGCTGCAACAGAGTAGGCATCACCATGTGCTAACCGCAGTGAAGAAAAAGGTATAGAGAAGCCTGATAAATTTCCCTCCAGGCTGGAAACTAAGTTCTGAGCTGGAGAGAAGCAAAGGAGTGGAAAGCTGTGAGTTCTGTGTAGTGAGAGAACTGTAAGAGAAATGGTCAGCAAGTGAAGTGCTGGAGAGTTGAGAGGAGCAATAGTCTGCAGAGGGAGAGTCTGCAGTGAAGTGAGCATATACAGGCTTGTATATGGGAACCTTGTACCATAATTCTTTGGGCATCCCCCAGTTACCCCTTATCCCCATCCAAGTTTTTTCAACCAAATAAAACAACAAAAACAAGAACTGGCCTGGTCAGTGTCTCCGGATGTGTGAGATATGGTGCGATTAAGGTCAGCTATCAGGTGAACCACTACTACAAGTCACTCTCAAGGGAGCACATGGCTACATCTACAAATGCATTTTTTTTCTTTTACATTTACAGTGCTTTGGAAAGTATGAATATTGAATGCCATTAATGATGCTATTTTATTTTAAATAACCATACCATAATTCAATAAACTGATAATGTCTTCAACATTAAACAAGTACTTTTTTCTTTGATCTGTTTAATACTTCCACACAATGCTCCCTGCAATGTACAAATATCATCAAGTTGCTGCTGAGTACTGGTCAGCATGGAAACATTAAAATTCATGACAGTACTGACATACTGTGGGGATTGGGGGAAATCTGTAACTATAGCAACTTGATTAAATGTGAAATAATGGCAGAAGTAAATAATAGAATCCTATGAGTCAGATGCACAGCAGCACAATCATTTCATTAGTTGTGCTGATGTCAGAAAACAGAAAACGTGCAGTGCATGCAGGCTGGGAAAACGTCAGCAAAACCCCAGAGAATAAGATTGACCTAGAGTTGGCAGTCCTGATTAGTGGTTGTGAAAAGGTATGCTTCAATAGCACTAATGATAAATACAGTTCACTGCATACTGTGCAGCATATGGGAATATGTAGAGTTTTCTTCTTTTTGCAGTATATTATTTAGTTAAAAAGCTGCCCTTCTGATGTACAACGTATTTCTTATTTAAAAATGCATAGTTACATACAAACAATCTTACATACATACATGGCATGATGTTTTGATTTACCATGCCCAGTTTTTTTTTTTTTTTTTTGTAGTATAGCTACTGTATGCATAGATGTCTACCCCAGAGTGCAGGGTTCAGGAGCAGCACACGCCTGAAGCCTGCATTCTGTACATAGCATACTGCTGAACCCTGCACACAATACGCAGCATACTCCTGAACCCTGCACTCTCTATGTAGCGCACTTCTGAACCATGCACTCTCTATGTAGCGCACTCCTGAACCATGCACTCTCTATGTAGTGCACTCCTGAATCCTGCACTCTCTAAATAGCACACTTCTGAACCCTGAACTCTGTATGTATTGCACTCCTGATTTCATCTAAATGAGGACACAGCAACACAAGGGACACCTCTCACTTGTGTTCTTAAAGTCACACTGTGACTTTACTGGTATCCTCTCTGGATTATTATACTATATCGTGTGTGTGTTTGTTTTTTTCATGAAAAGGTTAAATACCTCTTCTCACACCACAAACATGTCCACTATAAAATTTGAAAACAATCTAATTTCTTCATCAATTTAGGGCAATATGTATTCTGCTACATATCCCAATAAGTGTGTATTAACTGGTTTGCACAAAAGTTATAGCATCTACAAACTATTGGATATTTATATTTATTACTTTTTTGGCAAACAGTGACTTATAGCAGGGCTGCGATACTACAACGGACATTCTGACACTAATTGACACTTTTTGGGGACCAGTGACACAAATACAGTGATCAGTGCTAAAAAATATGCACTGTCACTGTACTAATGACACTGGATTGGAAGGGGTCAACAAATGGTTAACTGTGTGCCTAGCTAGTGTTTCTGTGTACTATGGGAGGTGCTTTTACTAGGGGAAGGCATGGATCCATGTCCCTGCTTTACAGGAACACAGGATCCATGCCCTCCATACTGATAGAATGGCATTCTGCCTTGTTCACATAGCCAGACTACCATTCTGCTTGTGTAACAAATGATCAGCATATAATCACAGTGGGAGTGAGGCACCGGCGGCGCACATGTGCGCCCCCACCTGGAAGAGCCAGATCACGTGTATATATACTGTATGTGATCCGACGCACAGCTGCTACCCTGTAGCAATAAACCTGCTATGGGGCGGACAGCAAGTGGTTAATAACCTCAGCCCCTATGACACACCTGGTTGAATGAAAGTCACTGCAAGCACGTATGAGGACACAAGTGTAAATACCTTTAACCTGGCTGTGGGTTACTACCAGCAAATAGACACCAAATTGTTTAATGGTAGATGAACTCAATATATTAGAATAAATGGCAGGTTTAACATAAATTAGCACACAGTAAGTGGAATAAGATACAGTCTGCTAGACAGAGTAATACTGCAGCTATTCCAGAGTAACTCAAATCAGGTTCTATATGCCTAAACTGGAATCAGCAAGTCAGACAATTCAGCAACAAATGGTGCATATAAATGTTGACTGCAATGTGAATATTTACACCTTTGGCCTCCCAGCTGTTGCGGAACTACAAGTCCCATGAGTCATTGAAAGCCAATGACAGTTACAAGCATAACTCCCAAAGGCAGAGGTATGATGGGATTGCAACAGCTGGAGGGCCACAGGTTGAGCACTGATGGACTAGGGTATGATGCACCATCCCCTGAGAGGTACCTGTTAAAATAAGCAAGGGGCAAGGGTCTCTGGGTAACAACGGTAAAAGGCAATTTTTAGTCCTGACTCTTCAGCCAGCTAGCGTTGGGGCCTAATCTCTGTTAGCATGCTTGAGGACAATCAATAAGGCCTGTAGGCAGTAATAGAGCTATGCAGCAAGTGAGTAGTTAGTTCTAAGTGCTCAGTAGAGTTGAGCGGACACCTGGATGTTCGGGTTCGGCGGGTTCAGCCGAACTTCGCGAAAAAGTTCAGGTTCGGTACCGAACTTGACCCCGGACCCCGAACCCCATTGAAGTCAATGGGGACCCAAACTTTTCGGCACAAAAATAGCTGTAAAAAAGTCCTGGCAAGTGCTGTCTAATAACAAGATTTTAGTAGAGGATCAAGATATCAATAAAAGGGATAGGGGTAAAAAAACATCCCGTGAACAGCATGAGAATGGGGGTAAAATGAAGGAAAACGTCGGGAGATCGTGAACGGTCCTGAAAAAATGTCGATAAAAACACGGCTTTTCAAACCCAGGGGTAACTGAAGTTACCCCAAGCCCCAGGCCCCAGTTCAAGCCATGGCTTGGACTTGAAAAAGCGCTTCAAGCCGACTTGGGCGGCTTGGGCTTGTAGGTCCACAGGCGAGTTGAGATGACTCGTGAATCTT
>BLSH010053092.1:218164-270732 GCA_018402905.1 Glandirana rugosa | reverse complement strand
TGATTTTAGAACAATAATTTGTCCCTCAAAGCAGTAGACTCTACCTAGTCCAGAATCAGATCATTCTGTAATGCAGGATGAGATCTGCAATCTGTCCCTCAAAGCTGTAGTAGTAGTAATCTCTACCTAGTCCAGAATCAGATCGTTCTGTAACGCAGGATGAGATCTGCAATCTGTCCCTCAAAGCAGTAGTAGTAATCTCTACCTAGTCCAGTATCAGATTGTTCTGTAATGCAGGATGAGATGTTATTATATGTGCAATCTGTCCCTCACAGCGCCGGCAGCATCCTCTCCCTACACTAGCCTGAGAGCATGTGACATGCAGCACTACGTGACTCCAGCTTATACAGAGGCTGGGTCACATGATGCACTGGCCAATCACAGTCATGCCATTAGTAGGCATGGCTGTGATGGCTTCTAAGGGCAAACCAGTGAAGCGCTTGTTGATTGGCTGCCCTGCAGCTATTCAACGGGCGGGATGAAATAGCCGAACCCCGAACCCGAACCCAAACTTTTTTCAAATGTCCAGGTCCGGGTCACGGACACCTAAAAGTTTGGTACGGACCCGAACTTTACAGTTCGGGCTCGCTCAATTCTGGTGCTCAGTCTTTAATGGTAGCATATCATTAGTTCATAAGTTATGGCTGCAAGGCCTTCTCACTAGACCCAGTGAAGCAGCAGCAGTGGTCCCTCTGGTTAGGTGTCTGCTGGTTGCCTGGGGTGACTGTGGTCTGTAGTCCAAATCCAGGTTGTGGTTCTGTCTCTCCACACTCAAATCACAGCTCTGTACTGTCTGGTTTCCCAACACTGGTTCTCCAGTGGCTCAGTCTCTCTCACTGGAAAGGTCCCCACAACATGGTCCTCTCACTGCACTGCTTCTTCCCTCACTGCACTTACTCCCTGGTCCAATTTTTGCCCAGGCAAATCCTGCTTTCTCCCCCTCAGAGTCAGCAAATGATCCTAAATAGTGGTTTCTGCTGCCTATCCATTTGCCTTTTACTGTGCTCCTCTGAGACAACATATTCCAGTGTACTTTGCCCGCTTGCATCACTAGGGGGAGGGGAGAAGGAACAGCAGCAGTTCAGTCCTATTCCTCTTTCATAGGTTTTGCCTCTGTTGACAGGAGGGGGGGGTGAGTGAAAGGGGAGCCCACACACACACAGTGCACTCCTCCAGCCATTTTGACACCTCTCATGGCTGCGGGGGGGGGGGGACAAGCGGGAAAAGCGGGTGCAGAGCACCTGGCTACACACGCCCCCACCAGAGAAGCTTTGGTCCTCAAAGGAGTCCATTGACATATGTCCATAACTTTAGATTAACTTATATCAACAGCTTATGTTTAAACTAAACTAAATGATTCATTCTAGTATAGGAATTTGACAAAGGGACCTCCCACCACTTGTTGCATGAGGTGAGATTGTCTTGTTCACAAGCAACTGATATTGCAAAATGGCTCATCCAAATGTACCAGGGAGTGAGTTTGAGTCATCCTCCACTAAATCAGTAGTAGGAAGGGTCAGCATTTCATGAGTTCTTTAAAGAGGAAGTAAACCCTGATGTGTTTACTTCCTCTTTATTACCCTGCAATGTAAAAGCATAATGGGCTAGTATGCATGGCATATTAGCCCATTATCTGGCACTTACCTGCATTGGAAGCCCGCGATGTCCCAGCTCCAGGCCGCGTCCATCTTCCGCCCCTCTTCCTTCGGGGGGCACGGACTCCTGCTCTGTGACTGGCTGGAGTCGCGTGACATCACTCTCACAAATGCGTGCAGGAGCTACAAATCGCAGAGGCTGTTTATTCACTGTGCATGTGCCCGATGACGTGGGCACATGCGAATACACTGTATATCTCCTAAATCATGCAGGTTTGGGAGATATGCAGGGAACCTACAGGTCAGCCTTATTATAGGCTTACCAGTAGGTTAAAGTGGTTGTCAAGGTTTGACTACCACTTTAAGAGAATCCTCAGAATTTTCACCCAAGTCAGTCTTTTAGGGGGCTGAATTAGTCACTTTGCTCTTTGGGCTCTGGTGGGTTTTTTTTCCATCTGGCTTTACCTCTAATATGGGGTGGTTGAGAAGCGTCTGTGTCCTCTGCACTCAGGGAAATTGGAGCATCTTCATGACTTGGCGTGGATTGGCTCTGGGGTATAAATTTTGTAGCCTCAGGCCTGAGGGTTCCAGTATCTGCCTTTCTGGAAGGAGGGGGAGTGGCAGTCTCCGACAATGTAGAAGATCACAGCCAGTCCATGCTCATCTCTATTTCCTCACTGTCCTCTTCATCTGTGTTTTGTGTCAAAGATTGACACCTGGTAACTGGGGGGTGATCTTTGAGAGGTGGTTTGGGCGGGCCATGGATCTGATTGTTGAGGCACATGAGCTGATTCTGCTAGGGGCAGTAGGTGATTACAGTGTCAAGTCTTTAGTGGGCCCATGCTTCCTTCTGGGACACCCAGATTTTTCAGCAGCACTTTGTTCCCAGGTTGCAGATCTTGCACTCTTATTTTTAAATTGAAGTTATTTTTATTTTCTTGGCCCTGGGCATCTGATACCACCAGAGCTTTTTCAGATGCTGTTTTTAAGTTCTTTCCTAAAAAATATACATATGCTTGGTGAGATGTTATTGAAGTTTGATTTAAGGAATCGCCAAAGGCCAGATTGACAGGTAATCAGACTTCTCTCCCAAACATGAGCATACAGGGAGAGTCCCCTGTAGCATTGTTCTCTATACTGTTATAGGTATGTACCTGCTGCATTATGCCAACTTCAATGCTGTTTCAACACTAAGTTCAATTGAATTGGTCTGGCTGTGGGTCTTCCTGCGGTGATAGGGAGTGGTTCTGGATTTCTGAATGCCTAAAAGACCTAACAGACTCTTAAAGAGTCTACTCTTAAATTCTCTCCCTTGGTCGAAGTGAATACTACTAGAACTTTGGCCACAGTAGATGCTTGCTGGTATTTAATTGGGAACACCTGGCCATACTGGGTGAAGTAGTCGGTTACCACCAGGACATTACCCTGTCCAATCAAGTCAGGCTCCATACGCAGAAAATCAATACATATCAATTTCATTGTTCCATATGGCCCATTGGGGTGGCTCTGCTGGGTAAAGTCTTCCTCTGTATACATTGTATGCAAGAGTGACGGTATCCTTCAATTTCAGCCCACATGCAGGGCCAGTGGAAGCGGTCTCTTACTAATTTGAAAGTTTGTGTGGGCTCTAAGTGACCATAATTATCACGCAGAGTGGCCAGTACAGTCTCCCATTCCTTATGCTTTCCTAGGCAAGAATAGTTGCCACAGGCTGCACTAGTCAGTCTGACCTCAGTGACAGGTTCTGAACTCAGGCTCCTCTTTTTACTCTCCAACATGGCTTCTTCTTCTCGCACAGTCCTGATTAATTCAGGGTACTTCAAAATTCCACCATCTCCTTAAAGCGGAGTTCCACCCAAAAATGGAACTTCCGCTTTAAGCATTCCTCACGCCCTTACATGCCACATTTGGCATGTAATTTTTTTTGGGGGGGGAGTGTGTCCCCAGGTTTCAGAGGGACTTCCTGTCCCTCTTCCACCTTCCGATTCGGGGCCGCCTAGGCGACTCCTCCTCTCCTCCTAGGCGGCCCCTCCCTCCTGGCAATCTTCTGGGACACGTCACAGGTCCCAGAAGATTGCCTGGCCACTGGCAACGCGCAGCACGACTCGCGCATGCGCAGTGCGTGCCCGGCCGTGAAGCCACGGCCGGTGCCCACACCTGCAATGTCGGCGCCGCAGGGAGGAGGGGGGAGATGAGCGAGGCTTCGGGAGCAGCCGTCGCTGGACTGGGAGACAGGTAAGCTACTGTTTATTAAAAGTCAGCAGCTACACTTTTTGTAGCTGCTGACTTTTAATAAACAAAAAAAGCATGGAACTCCGCTTTAAGTTTTCAACTGGATCATGATAGGATCTAAGGGCTGAGCTCCCCTTAAGACCTGTTGTGCCAAACCTTGTCTACTGATCTGGGATGTATGCCTTTTTTTAGCAACACCTGATGCATTATCTTGTCATGTAATTGGATATTTTCTTTCCCTTCCTTTGGTAGGTATGTTTAAACTGGTACATGAGGTCAGATGCCTTTTCTGTTCTCCCAAACACACCTTTCAGGATACTTAAAGTGATACTAAACCCTCATGTTTTTTCGCCTATATCTGTTACTAAATAATTGCATTACATGAGAAGTCTAACCTTTTGTGTCATTTTCGCTTCTAAGTTGTTTTATTCAGGCTCCATTTTTCCCATTTCCGGTTGTCCTGTTTGCTGGGTGACCTGTGTATTGCCGATCTCATAGTATCACCCGTGCGTACCCACTCACACCTATGTAACTACAGCCCTGCGTAGGAACGCTGGTAGTAAGTAGTAATAAGCAGTACAGTCCTGATTGCTAAGTTTCAGGTTGTGCATAGCTTCTGAGGCCAGCCCCCTTTAGCGTTCAGTTTTTTCTGGGTCTCGGGAATGTCCCATTCATCTAAGGGCCGGTTCACACCTAGGCAATCCGACTTTAGAGGCGACTTTGTTAAGCGACTTCAGCACGACTTTGGGCGACTTAGAGAAGAGAGGGAGAGGGGTTGCCTTAAAAAAATATTTTTCTTGTTCCTGTAAAGTTGCTTCTTTATAGACAGTGATCCGATTTGGAAGCAACTTCCATTGACTTCTATTAGCTCAAATCGCCTAGAAGTCGCCTTGAAATAGTACAGTAACCTTTTCTGAAGTCGCCTTGAAGTCGGAGTGACTTGAGTAGCGCATATTAAGACTCCATTCATTTCAATGGGATTTCTGATATCAAGCGATTTGAGGAAACTTGGAGCGACACAAGTCAGATCGCAAATCGCCTAGATGTGAATGGGCCCTAAGGCTTGCATGGCTTGCTCCAGTCATTGTTCGAAACTCTCCTCACTGGCAGACACTAGCTGTTTCCCTGGAAACGCTCTCAGTTTTCGGTACCCAAACCTAGTGTATGCTGGGTTGTTCTTCTGGCCCTTCGCCGCAAAGTCTCCCAAAGCAGCAATTAAATCAGGCTCTATCATTGTCACAGGCACTGGTAAGGTGGCTTATTCTGTTGGAGTTGCTTGATTTGAACTTTCTTGGTTGATGTCTGGCTGTTCAGCTGAACCAGGCAGGCTTCAACGTTGTTAGTCTGCTGCAGGCTAGCCCCTTGGAAGCAGGCAGGGATCCCCTTCTGCCATTCTAGTAGGACTAAAGTGCGGGTGATATCTTGATCTGGTTCCAAGTCCAGTATGATCACCTTCTATTCAGGAATTAGTGCTGTCACTGCTTGGTGGATCTGCTTCTCAGTCCAGGCATCTCCCAGGATGTGGATCACTATGCTTGACTTTCACAGGCCATTTCTCTACTTACATTGCATCCACCACTAAGTCCATGGTGGCTGTTTCTGGCTCGCAGTCTTGGTAATTTGCTTGCAGAACAGAGGTATCCTGGACAAGCCCCCATGTGTAGCACTACCACCAAAGGGGCCACTTGGAAATTTTGGGTTCTCTGTTCTGCTGCTCAACTCCAAGAACAACCTCTGAAACAACTGGTTGAATAAAAGTCATTGGAAGCACTTATAAGGACATAAATATGAAAGTCACTGCAAGCACGTATAAGGACACAAATATATATGTTTTTAACCTGGCTGTGGGCTAATACCAGAAAATAGACACTAAACCGTTTAGTGGTAGATGAACTCAATATAGAAAAGTGATTGTAAACTCTCACCTTGTAAAACAATCCATTCCATTTAAAATAGAAATGAAAGGCAAAACATTTGTGTATAGATATAAAAAACATTAGATAGATTTCCCTTTTTTATCACTTTCCCTCTGTTCTCAACTGCAAAAAAACTGGGAAATGTGGGAAGCAACAGTACACTGAGCTTCCCAGTGAATGGCTGTACAGGGGAGGCGTGTCAGGACAAGTCTGTTCATTGGAGGAGAGCAGCACAGCTAGAGAACTGATCACTGCTTGTTCTCCTGCATGGTGTGGTCAGTTTTAATAGTAAAGCAGAGGGACTGGCAGGAACACCAGGGATTTCACACAAAGGAGAAAATACAAAGAGAACAGGAGACTTTTTCATACAAGTGCATGGTACAGCAGCCACATATCAGGAATATGAAATTTTGGGGTAACAAACACTTTAATACGATTAACAAATGGTGGATATAAAAGTGGATATAAAAGTTAACTGCAATGTGACTACAACTGACTTGTATCTTAGTGCAGACTTAGTGAGAAAATCAGTAAGCCAATCACACAAGCAGAAAATTAAATTCATTGTACAGAACGCCTGCAGTTTGCCATGTTGCCATAAAAAACATACATTCTAAAAGGACAGTGCAAAAGATGTAGGCAGCTAACAGCAAGGTATTTTGCAAAAAAATGACAGCGCTGCAGGATGAAAACAAGAGGACATTTTTTAAAAACATTCAATTATAATATGGCTTGTGCAACAATTGCATATGCTATATTCGTTTTTTTTAGTTGCTATTTTTTTCCTCACAAAAGTAGAGTTACCCTTTAAATGTATTAAATGACTCAGCATGTCTACTGTGTCTTTCTTGCAGCTGTTTTATTAACTGTGTGCTGTATGAGGAGGAAGAAGAAGGCCTCCAACCCTGAGAACAACTTAAGTTACTGGAATAATGCAATAACCATGGACTACTTCAACAAGCATGCTGTGGAGCTACCACGAGAGATCCAATCTCTGGAAACATCAGAGGTAATATGATGGTGCACACACAAACACTCTTTAGAGACTTTTAGAGACATACAGTATATGCTGGACCTTTTCTACTTATCAACATCCACATTTTATATTTAATGCTTTTGTTCTGATTTCCATAAAGGTTTATAGATGAATTTATTTTTATTTTTGACTTCCTAGGGGACCAGTGTATATAGCACATGGTCCCCTTCAAATCTGTCCGGTCATTTCTACGCAATTGTTAGGGCTGGGCTCTTAGCAACTCTCTGCTCTGTGCTCAGGCTGCTTAGTTGTCGGATAATGTCATCACATTGATTCCTCAGTGGCTCACCTGGTTATGATTATCTGCTCATCATTCCCGCCTACAGCCAATCCCTTCTGGCTAATTAAACTGCCTTGTTCATTCCTTTCGCCTGGTCAACATATCTGGATTTTCTCTGCTGTGTTCCTGTGAAAGACTTTGCCCGACGGACATCCCTTCTGACTTATGTTTTGACTACATTTACTGATCTGTACTATTTTTACCATTTCATTAAAGGTGTGATTTTTACTGCATTTTGTGTCTCAGTCTGATTCTTGGTTCCTGACAGTAGACCAAGAAGAAGAAGTAGAATTTAGAAGATGCAGGCAATCCACCGAGTGGTAATATTTTTTCCAGATTGAATGAGCAGGACCACTCCATGGATCAGTTTGCCATAGTGTTACAGATGCTCTTGATTCGCACTGCTCACCTGGATCCTCCCACTGTGGCTGTTCTGGTACAACCAGAGTTGCAGGCCAACCCTGCTGCTGCTTCAGTCTCTGTGCAGGCATCCACCTTGAATATTACCTCTGTAAGAGGTATGTCTGGTTCTGCTCTGCTTCCCCAGCGATTTGGGGGCAATCCAGTTCAATGCAGTGGGTTTCTCAACCAGGTTGGGATATACTTTGAGGTGCTGCCCCAGGCATTCCCCACGGACAGAAGCAAAGTAGGCTTCATTATTTCTTTGGTTTCTGATAGAGCCTTGGCCTGGGCAACCCCTCTATAGGAGATTAAAACCCATTGTCCCTGAGTTTGTGGCTTCCTTTAAAAGGGTATTTGACGTTCTCGCTCACTCCACTTCTGCTGCCAAGAGCCTCATGTCCATCAAACAGAGTATGAGAACTGTTGCCGATTACGCCATTAAATTCCATCTCTTCACTCTCCTCCTTGCCAGAGGAGTACCGCAAATTTAGCGATGTCTTTGACAAAGGTCAAGCCAGTAGTTTGCCTGAGACCTTGTATCGATTAAAGAGGTCTCAATCGCATCACGATTAAGAACGCTTATCCAATTCCATTGATTATGGAATTATTTGACCACCTCAAGGGAGCCATGGTTTTCACAAACCTCATTTTGAGAGGGGCATACAATCTCGTGAGGATCAAGGTGGGTGACAAATGGAAGACTGCATTTAATACCAGTAATACTCCATATTCCCATTGTAAAAATTCCTGGATAAGCTTTCAAGGTTTGGATGCTGCAGCAACAACCAACTGGAAACTTGTTCAGAAAGTCACAAAGGAGATATTTGCCAGCACACCATGGATCAGCAGAGTAGCATCCAAACAAAAAATGTTTATTGCATCATCACATCACGAGAACAGTTCAATGTTTTGGAGTCACGCAGGACCCCTTTGTCAGGCATGACTGCCATGACTGACTCTGTTGATCCATGGTGTGCTGGCAAATATCTCCTTTTTGTTCTTTAATAACAGGACCAGACATTATGAATACCTCGTAATGCTGTTTGGTCTCTGCAACACTCCTGCAGTTTTCCAGGAATTCATTAACGATGTCCTCTGAGATGTGTTGCAGCAATGTGTGGTGGTTTATCTCAACGGTATTCTCATATATTCAGAATCCCTAGAGAGACACCATCTCTCCCGTGTGCTACATAGGTTGATAGATAATAACCTGTATTGTAAGTTGGAAAAGTGAGAGTTCCATCGTGAACAGGTTACATTTCTGGGTTATGTCATTTCTCCTGCCGGTTTTTTGATGGACCCAGAGAAACTATTTGCATTTCTACAGTGGCCTCGACCCGCAGGTCTATGTCCACTATGTTTTCTTGGCTTTGTCAATTATTATCAGAAATGTACTTATAACTTCTCTTCTCTGGTCAAACCCCAGACTGATATGACCAGAATGGACAGTAACCCACAGAATTGGTCTCCGGATTCCATTATAGCCTTTGAGTCTCTCAAGGCTGCCTTTGTTTCAGCTCCTGTGTTGGCACATCCTGATCCTACGTTACCCTTCATTCTTGAGGTTAATGCGCCTGAGACTGGAGGTTAAGGCGCCCTTCTGTCTCAACGTCCTACCTCTGAGAGCACTATGCATCCTTGTTGCTACTTTTCTAAGAAATTAGTAATAGAAGAAATAGCGCTGGCCTAAAACTAATAGAGTGCAAACAGTGCAAAAATATTTCAAAATTCTACCAAATTCATATCAAATTAATATCAAATTAATAACAAGGTGCTACTAGTGCTAGAAGGCTATACAAATAGCATAGAAAGTGTTGAATGTGCCAAAAAGAGAACATAGTGCAAACTTAAATATAAAGTCTCTTATAATCAAATAAAGTGCTTGGTGCTTCTGTGCTCATTTGATTGGTGACTTCAGTGAATCCATTCCGTAGGTATATCTCACTCACCAAAATTGTTGGACCCACTTACCATATGGTAAAATGGGTCAGAAAGGCTTGTAGGTCTTTTTGGGGGGGATCTCTCCCACTAATGTGGCCTCTGCTGGCTCCTTTAAAAGGGACGGACTCTCTAAAGTATAAAAACACTTGAATAAAAACTGTTAAAAACGGCCCCTTGAATGGGGCTATACGACCGGTAACACGTCCCTGTAGAATCTTAAACTTGTCCCTTATTATAGCTAGTGAAAGCTGCGTACCGTCTCTAGTATGTGCTCCACTCTGCGGGCTCCGTGGGGCATGCGCGGAAGAGTAGCTTGGCGCATTTCGCCGTCAGAATGCAACATTATCAAAAGCAATGGTCTTCCGTGCGTTCCAGTCTCATCTATATATACATCATAACCCCTTGTTTCATCCTCATTGGTAAGACCAGACAATCAGGAAGTGCTCATCTAGTGGGACATACTATCTCCCTTCTTCAACTTCCTGTTGGTGTTTATAGGGACATTGTGTGTCCATTTTAACAATTGCACCTCCCATCTACTATATGTGAATGTGTAAATCCTAATAGATCTGCATTAGGTCAAATGATGTCTCCCATGATGTTAAATATAGTAGAAAACCCTGAAATATGTGGAATGTGTTATTGATATTAACAAATAAACAAATACTGAAAGTGGATAAACATAAAAATGAATTTAAAACAGAAAAATGAAATAAAAATGAAGATAAAAATATAACTAATAAATAAAAATAAATATAAATACAAAATAAAATATAACAAATAAAAATAAATAAATAAAAATAAAAAATAACTAAAAATAAATAAATGAAAAGATAGAAAAATAAATGAATAAAAAAGTAAAGTAGAATAAAAAATAGGAACAATTGAAAAAAATCATATATGTATTGGTGAGTTTTTATACTTACTGTTAACCTGGTGGTATCCTCATGATGGTCTGATCTTCACATGTGCATTAACCAAATCAGTTAAAAATTAGAAATAAAAAAATAAATGTCTATATCTATGTTGAGGCCGAGTGGGCTGAGACTACCTATCTCATGAATCCACCGGGTCTCATTCTGAGATACTACAAGAGTCATGTTAATGCCCCTTCAATGGTGTTCTATCATATCTATGTCGCATATTTTAATAATACTAGGATCCCTATTGTGGTGGATTCTGAAATGAATCTACATCCTCTGTATCTCTTGTTTGTTCTTCTCATGCTGTTGGCATATTGGTGGCCCATGCGAGGGGGGGGGGGGGAGGTAGGAATCCTGATGCACCCAGGGTGGTGGTGTTGGTGGAATTGCCCAGTATTGTGGTGCTCGCCAATAAGGTGCAAAGGTGCACTCCTTCCCCTCCTCCCTCCCCTTGGTACATGCCTGCCCCCTCCCCTTGGACCCCTGTATTGATGAGGGTAACTTTGTGGGGCCTGGTAGTTGTATCCCGGTGGGCCTACTTGCTGATGTTTGTGAAAATCCTTCCTATAAGAACTATCTAGTTGGTGGGGAGTATTCATGTGTTCTTGGTGCTGGTATAATGTTGTATATTGATATATTGTGTGTGGTGGGCTGGGGACTGTGCTGGCTTAGCAGCAATTTTATTATGTTTATTCTAAAGTCCCTGTGTGTTTTTACTCCTTCCTCTTTCTTTAGGGGGGCTATGTGTCCCTCTTTTGGGTGTATATGTCGAGGGGGTTGTTGGATGAATCACACCCTCCTCCCTATCCATGGAAGAAGCTCTAGAATTTTTACCCTTTCCCTCTTTTTTGTTTTACCATTTTGACACCATATTCTGCTGGTAATCATTAAAGTCCCTCTGATATTTTTTATTTTTTTTGTATTGGGTCTCTATCTAATTTGTCCATAAATTCCTTTAGATGTTTCATTTTATCAAGGTATTCTTTTGAATCCTTGTATGGATCCAATTTATCCTTGGTGTCCTGAATGATCTGATTTACTTGGGCTAGTTTGGTTCTTCTCCTACTCAAGATGACATTTAGCAGTTCTTTTTCACAGATTTTAAAAAAATTAAACCATTCCACCTCCAATTTTGTCAAGTCCCAACGCAGCCTTCTTGGTGTGATATTATCCTTCACATATTTTTCAAATTTTACCCTCTCCCTCAAAACAAAAAAGAGGGAGAGGGTACAAATTCTAGAGTTTCTTTCATGGATAGGGAGGAGGATGTGATTCTTCCAAAACCCTCCTCGGCATATACACCCAAAAGAGGGATACATAGCCCCCCTAAAGTACAGTCCCCAGCCCATCCCACACAATATAACATCCCTACTAATAATAGATAAACACCATTAGACCAGCACCAATAATACATGAATACTCCCCACCAACAAGATAGTCCTTATAGGAAGGATTTTCACAAACATCAGCAATTAGCCCCCCAGGATACAACTACCAGTCCCCACAAAGTTACCCTCAACAATACAGGGGTCCAAGGGGAGGGGGCAGGCGAAGGAGTGCACCTTATTGGCGAGCACCACAATACTGGGCTATTCCACCAACACCACCACCTTGGGTGCATCAGGATTCCTACCTCCCCACCCCCCCTCGCATGGGCCACCAATATGCCAACAGCATGAGAAGAACAAACAAGAGATACAGAGGATGTAGAGGCTGTCGCCACAAACAGAAATAGAAACCAGTAGCACAGGGCATTTTCAACCTAAGTGATATCCAATTCTCAGAAGCAGAGATTAAAATCTTGGACCTGGATTTAAAATTTTCCCATGATCAGTGTTTTAATGAGTTCAAAACATATTGATCTTCACAAGTTCATACATAAATTAAACATTAAAAAATACTATGCCATTGAAAAGAACCCTAACCAGGACTAAAAGACCATCTATACACAAAGTGGCTTGAGAAACAATTCTGCCTTTAATCCTAAAAATGTGAACCAACAATGCTTAGAGGTGTTTAAAACCATGGTAGAAAAGGACATAAAGGGCCTTAAACCATCTAAGAAAAAATATAATACTGAAGTTTGGGAAGATATCAAGGCCCTGGAAAAAAGGAAGGATGTAGTCATCCGCCCAGCCAATAAGGGCGGAGGCCTGGTAATACTCAAAGAAGGCCAATATTATGCAGAATTAGAACGACTAGTAGGAGATAATACCACCTATGAGAAATTAAAAAATAATCCAGTTAAGGAATACAGGTCCAAAAATTACTCAAAAAGGCACATAAACAGCATATACTGGATAAAAAAGGAGTATAGATACTTGCTACCGGATGCACCACGCCTACCAGTTATATACCAGGTACCAAAGATACATAAATATCAACATAACCCGCCCGGGAGGCCAATTATTGATGGACTCTTTATTTTCTAGAGTAGGGGAATACATATATCATTTTTTGCAACCCCTGGCTCAAAAAATCCCCTCCTTTCTTAGAGACAGCAAACAGTTAATTAACATCTTGGAAAATTTCCCATAGGAAGACCATCTAATATTAGTGACAATAGATGTGGACTCTCTATATACAAACATTAGGGAGGATGACGCGTTGGAGACCATAAAGTGGGCCTTAATGGAGTCATCCAGCTTAGAGAGTTCACAACAGGAGTTCCTTAAGGAAGCCCTATCGCTACCAATGGGAAGTAATTACTTCTGGCATGAAGGATCCCATTATCGCCAACACAAAGGCCTAGCAATGAGGGTCAAATATGCACCAAGCGTAACATCTTCCTAAGCAAATGGGAACACAAGGAAATATTTGGGAAACATAGAGCTGATGTAGCCTTGTACAGAAGGTACATTGATGATGTCATTTTATTATGGAGGGGAACAGAGGACGCACTAGAAGAATTCCTCAAGGAAATTAACAATAACCATTACCATATCTCCTTTTCAGGAGGTTGGAAGTCAGAACAAGTTAATTTACTAGATTTGAATGTATACAAGGTTGATAACCATATATATACTACAACATTTTTTTAAAGAAACAGACCCCAATGGGTATATCCCCACTCACAGCTGTCATCATTCCAGATGGCTAGGGGGTACACCCAAGGGTCAACTTATGAGGATCCGTTGAAACTGTAAAGATATCAATGTACCCTATGAACAAGCAGAAGTATTGATACAAAGATTTATGGCAAAGGGTTATAAAGAAAAGGAAATAAGAGAAACAGCAAAAAGAATATCTGAAATGGATAGGAGAGAACTTTTGACAGATAAACTGAAAGGAGACAAGAAATTTGGACTGGTATTCATCTCAGATTATAATAGGCAATTTAAAGAGCTGGAAAAAATAATATCAAAATACTGACCTATTCTGTTACAGGACAAAGTATTGGCGGATATCCTTCCAAAAAGACCAGGTTTTGTTTATAGAAGAGCCCCTAATTTGAGGGACAAACTAGTCAAGAATGTGCCGGACCCGCCCAAGAGATTCGGCACTTTTTTTGGATCACAAGGGATTCTTCACATGTGGAAGATGTAAAATGTGCAGAACAATTAGAGATAGACCAAGGAAGATTACCACCTTTACATCTTCCACTACTAGGAAGGAGTATAAAATAAATAAATTAATAACGTGTAAAAGTACATATGTTACATATTTGATATCCTGCCCATGTGGTTTACAATATGTGGGCAGGACCACTAGACAATTGTGTGTTAGAATTAGAGAACACCTGAATAACATTAGAAAGGGGTATAAACATCATAGCCTGTCCCATCATTTCAGAATCCACCACAATAGGGATCCTAGTCTTATTAAAATATGTGGCATAGATAAGATAGAACGCCAAAGGAGGGGCATTAACATGTCTTGTGCAGTATCTCAGAATGAGACCCGGTGGATTCATGAGATAGGTAGTCTCAGCCCACTGGGCCTCAACATAGATACAGTATAGATATTAATTGTTTTATTTCTAATTTTTACTTGCCAAGATTTTTATTAAATTTTTAATCATAACAGAGTAAGAAAACACATGTCAGGCAGAGCTTAAGCATTATAGTTTTTCTTATGACACATATAATACAACCAAAAAAAAAAAAACACGTGATCACTTAGAACTTTTCTGATCAGCTGTTACTGACTGTTTCATGTTCCCACTACACTCTGTGTATATTCAAAGAACGGGCAACCAAAATAAGCGCGGCCCCCCCCATCTCCCGACACCCCAATATGGGAACAAGCTGTGCCTAGACCCTCCCGGGATTATAAATTCAACTTGAAACTAATCCTCTTGAAATAATTGTGGGATCAAAGAGGAAATAGATATCCTACTAGAAACATATTAACAGTCTTCTGAAAGTGTGTCATCTAACGAACCAAGATATCTTAAACACAGCGCTGCCCAAGGTATCAAACCTGACTGCCTGTTTCAGTTGCGTGCATGGGCCGTGACAGACCCAGAATAAAAGATATTTATTTCTAATTTTTAACTGATTTGGTTAATGCACATGTGAAGATCAGACCATCATGAGGATACCACCAGGTTAACAGTTAGTATAAAAACTCACCAATACATATATGATTTTTTCAATTGTTCATTTTTTTATTCCACTTTACTTTTTTATTCATTTATGTTTCTATATTTTCATTTATTTGTTCATTTTTTATTTTTTTTTTATTTTTTTTAGTTATTTTTTATTTGTATTTATTAGTTATATTTTTATTTTCATTTTTATTTATTTTTTATTAAATTTTTGTTTTATTTTAATTTCCTTTTTATGTTTATCCACTTTCAGTATTTCTTTATTAGTTAATCAATAACACATTCCACACATTTCAGGGTTTTCTACTATGATTAACATCATGGGAGACATCATTTGACCTAATGCATATCTATTAGGATTTACACATTCACATATAGGAGATGGGAGTTGCAATTATTAAAATGGACACAAGATGTCCCTATAAACACCAACAGGAAGTTGAAGAAGGGAGATAGTATGACCCACGAGGTGAGCACTTCCTGATGGTCTGTTCTTACCAATGAGGATGAAACAAGGGGTTATGACGTATATATAGATAAGACTGGAATGTACAGAAGACAATTGCTTTTGATAACATTACATTCTGACGATGAAACGCGTCATGCTACTCTTCCGCGCATGGCCCACGGAGTCCGCAGAGTGGAGCACATACTGGAGATGGTACGCAGCTTTTACTAGCTATAATAAGGGACACATATAAGACTCTGCAGGGACGTGTTGCCGGTCGTATAGCCCCGTTCAAGGGACCATTTTTAACAGTTTTTATTCAAGTGTTTTTATACTTTTTCAATGTTTACCCATATGGAATAAAACTGTGGTAAACATTATTACCCCATGAAGAATTTTTCTTCCCTCATACACCTGGTACAATTCCTATTGACGGAGCCTGCATCTGGAGACCATCCCTTTTAAAGGAGCCAGTGGAGGCCACGTTAGTGGGAGAGGTCCCCCCAAAGACTTACAAGCCTTCTGACCCATTTTACCATATGGTAAGCGGGTCCAACAATTTTGGTGAGTGAGATATACCTACGGAATGGATTCACTGAAGTCACCAATCAAATGAGCACAGAAGCACCGAGCACTTTATTTGATTTGATTTTGATAACTTTATATTTAAGTTTGCACAGTGTTCACTTTTTGGCACACTTAACACTTTGTATGCTATTTGTATAGCCTTCTAGCACTGGTAGCACATTGTTATTAATTTGATATGAATTTGGTATATTTTTGCATTATTTATGCATTGTTTGCACACTATTAGTTTTAGGCCAGCGCTGTTTCTTCTATTACTAACTCCAGAATCCCGACAGGGATACACTTACACAGCAGCGGCCGATATAAATAGCAATTATTTTCCTGCCGCGAGTGCACATCACAATATTTTCTAAGAAATTGTCTCATGCAAATGCAATTATGAGATTGGGGACAGAGAATTGTTAGCTATTATTTTAGCTCTTAAAGAATGGAGGCATCTCCTTGAGGGTACCACTGGGCCGGTCCTCATTTTGACTGACCATAAGAATCTCACATTCTTGTCTGAGGCTAAATGATTATCGCCCAGAAGGGCATGATGGACTCTTTTTCTGTCAAGCTTCAATTACATAGTCTCATTCTTACTCGGTACAAAGAATGTACAGTAAGTGCTGATGCATTGTCACAACAGTTTTCCTCCTCCTCCAAGATGGAGTCGGTTTCTACTCCTGTGATGCCTCCAGAATGCATTCTAGCCTCTATTTGTACTAATCTCACTTCACCTTTGGGTGACAGAATTCATACCACTCAGATCCATTCTCCTCCTGAAAATCCTTGTGACCACTGCTTTGTTCCCGAGAATCTCCACACTGCTTTGCTCTAGACATACCATTCTCCCAAGGCAGCTGGTCACCCAGGGAAGAATCAGCTCATCTGGTCTATTTCTCAACAATTCTGATGGCCTAGTTTCTGCGCTGATGTAACCGCCTTCACAGGTTCCGTGTGTGTTCAGAGTAAAACACCATGACACCTTCTAGTGGGCCTCCTACAACCCATACCCAATGGAGAGAGGCCTTGGACTCACTTATCTATTGATTTTATTGTAGAGTTACCCAACTCCCAGGGCAACACAATTATTCTTATAGTGGTTGACCGGTTCTCAAAGATGTCTCATTGTATTCCACTTAAGAAGTTGCCAACATCCAAAGAACTGCATTTTGCTCGGTAGATCTTTTGGGTACATGGGCTACCCAAGATTATCATCTTAGACAGGGGTAGCCAGTTTGTGTCCAGGTTTTGGCAAGCCTTTTGCTCGCAGTTGAGAATTCAGCTTTCCTTCTCCTCGGCGTATCACCCACAGTCCAATGGGGCTGAAGAATCCAAGCCTTGGAGCAGTTTCTACATTGCTATATTTCTGATCAACATAACAACTGGTCAGACCTCAGACCTTGGGTGGAGTTTGCTCACAATAGTGCCATTAATGCTGCTTCCTGATTTTCTCAGTTTATGGTGAATTATGGTTTCCAACCATCCATGTTATCTGACACATGCTTCTCAAAGAATTCCTGCGTTAGAGGAGCATCTCCGTCCCACTTGGGTGCAGGTCCAAGAGTCCTTGCGATATACCAGTGATAGGTACAGACTCCATGCTGACAGCCAACGCCTACCTGCGCCTTCCTATCAGGTTGGGGAGAGGATCTGGCTGCCATCTCGTAACCTCAGGCTCCGCGTTCCTTCACTGAAACTGGCACCATGGTATATTGAGCCGTTCCGTATTCTCCGTAGGATCAACACAGTGGCTTATGCATTAGACTCTACTTCTAACATGTGTATTTCAAATGTATTTCAGGTTTCCTTATTAAATCCTTTGGTGTGCAACCGCTTCACCACCTCGGTACCACATCCTCGCCCGGTTCAGGTTGAGAACCATGCAGAGTATGAGATACAATTGATCACTGACTCCAGTAGGTTCCATGGGCGCATACAGTACCTTGTTCATTGGAAAGGGTTCGGCCCGAAGTAACGCTCTTGGGTCTCATCCTCGGCTGTACATGTTCCTGTCCTCCTCCATGCTTTCCATAGACATTTTCCCCTCAAACCTGGTGCTCCTCCCGGGGGGAGGTCATTGAGGAGGGCTACTGTCAGGGCTGGGCTCTTAGCAGCTCTCTTCTCTGTGTTCAGCCTGCTCAGCTGTCGGATAATTGTCATCACTCATTGATTCTTCAGTGGCTCACCTGGTTATCATTATCTGCTCATCAGTCCCGCCTACAGCCAGCCCCTTCTGACTATTTAAACTGCCTTGTTCATTCCTTTCCGGCCTTCGCCTGATCAACCTATCTGGAGTTTCTCTGCTGTGTTCCTGTGGAAGATTTTGCCCAGCTGATGTCCCTTCTGGTTCCTGACTCTGTTCTTCTGCCCCCTAATATGCTGATCTCTAGTTTCCTGATTACTGGCTTTTCTGATTACCCACTTTGGCTTCTGATCCCTGGCTTATGTTTTGACTACGTTTACTGATCTGTACCATTTTTACCATTGCATTAAAGGTGTGATTTTTTCTGTCTCAGTCTGATTCATGGTTCCTGACAGCAATATGGTCTGACAGGTCTCCCCTCCCCCATATCTGACAGGAAGGAGACAGATTTATGATTGACAGCTCTAGTCTCCTTCCGCAGGGACAGCTCCAGAGACCAGCACTGCCATTCAAAAAAAAAGATCACACAGCCACCAGTGCTGTGTGTCTATCAGGGCTGCTTTTACACATACACGGCCTGGCCAGTGGATTGCACCATGTTGCAGCCTTGTGTGAGCTTTCGGTTTTATGAATCAGCAATCATCAGTTGTGTTATACACAGCACCGGCCTAACATTACCGATCGCATTTGTAAAAGCAGTCCTCATAGACACACAGAGCCGCAGCTCTAAGCGATCTGTCATTATTATGATTGAATGATCAGCACTGCTTTTTCATTCATTATAGTAAAAGATCACTCATCAGTGATGAGGCTCTGTGTAATGTATCTGCAGCTGCTTGTACACCCGATGGGTGGATACTTTACACAGGGTCACAGTTCTGAATGATCTTTTGCTATTATGAAAGAACAGGCAGCATTGATCATTCATAATAGCAACAGATCACTCAGCTTAGAAGGGGGAGCAGAGCTCTGTGTTGGCTGTACCTCTCACCACAGGAACACCCACATAACACCCCATAATTTGGCCTTCAAAAGGGGTGGAGCTACAGCCAGCATATAGAGAAGAGGTGTGTTTAAGGGACATTGGGGCCACCGATCAGGACTGCATTTGGTCGCCTGGGGAGTTAAATAAAAAAAAAAAAATGATAGTTCTTCTGTAACTTTCTCCATACGCTTATACAGCTACAGAAAAAAATGTAAATATATTATTCTATTAAGGCCACTAACTACAGTATCACAGGCAGTCTCTATTTCCATAATTCACTTGTAAACTAAAGCAGGAAATCCCTCTGTTGTTTAGAAAGCTTGCATTAACGACAACCTAATGATCATAATGTAAAGTTATACAAGACAGATGAAAGAGTTGCAGTATGTGTAGCAATCAGATTTCACTTTTCATCAAAAGAAGAGCAATGAAAGTTTGGTTGGTATGATTTGGTTTTCTGTACCGCAAACCATACTGTTTAGCTTATTCAAGATAAAGTTATATTTATTGTCTGTATAACCTGTGCTGTTGCATCTGGGCCCTAAAGTCCAAGACAGTCAATCAGGCAACAGAAGACAGACATTTAAGTAGTGGGATAAGTACTGCAGAGTTATAACAACATGACCAGGATGCTGAGAAGATGACACATGAAAAAAAAATCTGTATACACTGAAAATGGCATAGCTGAAGCCAGTGACACCAGAAAGAGGAGTGGAAAGTGGAAAGAGAATATAAACCTAGGGCACCAATTATTGCATTTAAAAGGAGGCTCAAACCAACCTGAAAGGCACTGTGATTTAAAGGTCTGCAACTGGCATTTCAAAAGCCAACTCCAGCCAAGGAATATTTAAAATTCCATTCCATTCAAACAGCCGGAGCCTGTGAACTCGGAAAGAAGACCAGGTGAAGATGGAAGCCCCAACAGCAGTGACAGTACGTTGCTGGAGGGCTTTGTTTGAATGGTATCTTATAATGTGCAAGTATGTGGTGCATACTAGCACATTATGGCCTAAACCTGCAGGGGCACAATTTTTTTTTAAATCTCTTTAATGACAGTCATACAAAAAAATGGGGGTGCTGGCATCACAAGGGCAGAAAAGGCACAACAGCAGTAAATACATTGTAAGAAGTTCTAGCCCTCTCTCACTTTGCTATTTGTCTCCCAATTGGAGAGATTTCCATCATTTCCTATCCTGAGTGAGAAGCAAGAAATCCCAACAAGAGGGGCACTGATGGAAATAAAACCTAACTGTCACGTACCTGGTGGATGAGTCTGACTTATGCAGTGGGTAACCTCCCTTACGACCCTGACTCGGGAACCCCTGGTAGAGTAGACAGGTGGCTCGGGAGTGCAGGATGGCACGAGGGTCGGACTGGGTCACTGGTGTTGATAGGAAGTCCGTAGGTGCACTCGTGCACAAGAAGCGTGGTCGTACAGGCCGGGTCGTGAAGCTGGCTGGCGGTGCAGTACAGAAGGAGCAGGCAGATGGATGGTCGGGTTCAGGCAGGGTCGTCAACAGGCGGGCAGCAGAAGTACAGGAGGGCTAGGCAGGAGGGTGGTCGTAGGCAGTCCAGGGGTCGGTGCAGGCGGGAATCAGCAAGGTCAGGCAGGCCGGGTCGTAGGAACAGGTAATCAAAGTACAGGCAGATCAGGAAAACACACCACACGCTGTAGATCAGACAGCAGAGTCTGTGTGCTGCTGAGGTGTTTAAATAAGGCAGCTGGGCTCCAATCAATGAAATCACCCTGCACAACTGTTAACCCTTAGTGACCCCTGCGCTGGTTAGCAGATCCAAGACATGCCTGCATAGGTGCAGAAAGTCAGCTTTAGCCACAGGTTCTCTTCCTAACACTAACCCTTCCTCACTCTATCCAAAATGAAATAAGGAGCTTTAAAACAGTTGTAAAGGGTACAGCAAAACATTTTAAGAAAAATGATAGTTTGCAACCAATGATTGGTTGCTTAGGGTTAAACAGATACTTTCTTTCCTCTAAAGAAATTGGTTACAACAGCTACTACTCTGTAAAACTGCAGAGCAAAGTAAGTATCAACCGTACTTGACAGTATAAGCCAAATTTTTATTCAGAAGCCCTGTATGGCTGTCAGAGTATTTAATGAGATAATTGTTTAGGAGAACATGGTTTCAGCAAAGATAAATGTAGTGATGTTCATTTTATTCTTAGACAGAGGGCAAAAGATAAAACATACCTTATCCATATACAGTACATGAAAGCTAAATACATCTAAATAAGTCAATACATTTTCCATAATTGCTTAATGCCTGAAGAAATGTATGATGGCTTATGGTATTTCATGGTTCATCAAGGATCAGCCATATAGTGTAGCTAATTGGTTATGTAAATAATAATGAATAGTGTGGAGTCAGTGTGCATTAAAAAATGTTAATATCTAACAGAGAACCTGTAAAGGCTGTGTCACGTATGCAGAACCTGAGATGAAGAGGATGGCCACTTGCACAATTCCCATCTGAGTACCCCTAGACGTTGGAACAGGGTCTGCAGGGGTGAAGGAAAGACACAAGTGTCAAGGTGTAGATACTGTGAGCAGAAATTTGGGAGCACTGGTATCTGTTGAGCAGAGGCACAGCTGACAATGAACCGAGGAGATGTCAAGTCCAGTTGAGGGTGGAGTCAAGTCCCAAACCTGGTTAGATGATAGCCAAGTGGAAAGACGCCATTTACTTTCCATTCTGTTCATTTATAAAAAATAAAAAAAACACACTTCTATTTCTGAAAGCATTCTTAATTTACACTGGTAATAATGAACCGCGAGCGCGGTTCATTATTACCAGCATTCTTTGTTCACATATGTGAATTTTTTACCAGCTGCTTCCCAATTAACATAATACTAGAGAAAGTCTTAATTTACAGCATTTTTTTCACACCTGCCTTTTGAGTGGTTAGTAAGGCCATTGATCATGAAAAATAAGTAAATTGTAAAGCACATGGGAGGAGGTGGACTAGCTCAAGTGACTAGGAGGTTTGGATAAAAATTATATTTTATACTGTTTTGGGGGGCCTATGTTACTTAACCACTTGCTTACTGGGCACTTAAAACCCCCTCCTGCCCAGACCAATTTTAGGCTTTTAGCGCTGTCACATTTTGAATGACAATTGCGCGGTTTTGCGACGTTGTACCAAAACAACATTTTTATCATTTTTTTCCCCACAAATAGAGCTTTCTTTTGGTGGTATTTGATCACCTGCAGTTTTTATTTTTTTGGGCTATAAACAAACAAATTGCGACGATTTTGAAAAAAGAACAATATTTTTTACTTTTTTGCTATAATAAATATAAAAAAATATATATAAAAAAGAAAATTATTCATCAGGCCATTTTGGCCAATATATTCTTCTACATATTTTTGGTAAAAAATATTGCAATCGGCGTATATTGATTGGTTTGCACAAAAGTTATCGCATCTACAAACTATGGGAATTGATTTAGGGCATTTTTACTATTTTTCTTTTTTTTACTAGTAATGGCGGCGATCTGCGATTTTTATCGGGACTGCAATATTACAGCAGATATGTCAGACATTTTTGACACATTTTTGGGACCAATGACATTTATACAGCGATCAGAAATTTAAATGTCCACTGATTACTGTATAAATGTCATTGGCAGTGAAGGGGTTAACACTAAGGGGGCAGTGAAGGGGTTAACTGTGTTCTAACTGTATGGGGGCGGGGCTGGTCGAGACATAACAGATCTAACTGATCCCAGTGACAGGGATCAGTAGATCTGTTAGGTCCCCCTTAACAGAATGAAGAACCACCATGTTTACATCGGCGGTTCCCCGTTCTGCAGCTGCTACGGAGGATCGGTGGGTCTCGGGTGGACATCGAGTCCCCCCGACCTGCGAACACGCCCACGCAGTGTGCGGCGGCCGTGAGAGCGCGCCGCTGCAGGCTACGTACGAGTGCGTGCGGGGAGCGTGCAGAAGGGTGGAATCCATGGACATCCGCTGGGCAATTCGGAGCCGCGCTGTAGCCCTCTTTTGGCTATAGCGCAGATCTGACCTGGTTAACAGGGGCAGAGGCAGTGCGCGGATACCTGGAGGTATCTGCTATTTACAGAAAGTGCAACTTACCCATAAAAGCTTGCTTTAAAGTTTAAGAGCACACAAATGTATGCATTTCGATAATGTCAGTTTAATCTCACCTTGGCATCATATCTTTAAGGAACTCTGGAAGGGAAATTTTTCCAGAAATCAGTTTGAATAGTGTTAGCCTTTAGACATAATGCATGTTTTTTTTATATATATATTATATGATGCAATGTTATGTTATATTGTAATACCAACATATATTTTTTTCCACAGGATCATCTCTCAGAGCCTCGCTCCCCAGCTAATGGTGACTACCGAAGCAGTGGCATGGTCCTTGTCAACCCATTTTGTCAGGAAACACTTTTTTCGGGACGTGAACATGTTTCCAAAATATGATGACCATTGATATGCTTAGTACTGTACTTTCCATCTAGTTCCAGACATAAACAGCCGTGAATAATAAGGACAAGGTGGAAGCGCTGTCTCTTAATTTGCTGTAGAAACTGGATAACAGACAGTTAACACTTTAGTTGATTTTAGTTGACCGCCATCCCTTCAAAAGCACCCTAATGGCAGATTTAAGTATCTACATACACCTATATAATATAAACATGCTTTGTGTACCTCCCTCTTCTCCCCCAATAACTATGTTTTCAGCTGGTTTTCCTAAGAATTGTCATCTTTTTACAATTGTGGTAATACTTTACAGAACAATCTGTGGCTTTATAAATACAGTTATTTATATGTAAAACGGTGTGCCTTAGTTTATTTATTTACTGAAACACTTGCTGAATTTCATTTTTAAAATCTAGGAACGGATTTTGCAGCACTGAAAAACGTGACAAGTTCAAGGAATATAATTTTGATATTTACAAAATATTTATTTATGGTTAGCTAAAAAGACCCCTAAGATCCATTTCACACTTGTGCAAGTTGTCCTGCGATTTGGGACTGCATGACAAGTCATTCCATATTATTTCCAATGAGTACCATTCATATCTGTAGGACTTTCAAGTCGTGCCGACTTCAAAGTAGTTCCTACATTACTTTGGTCCAACTTTGATGCAACTTGAGGTCTATAGACTTCAATGTTAAACCCTCAAAGTCTCATGCAAATCACACCTGCATAATATAGATGCGATTTCTGTACTACTTCTGTACGACTTTGTAATATGTTTTCATTAAGCCAAAGTTGAAACAAAGTCGGACCAAAGTCGTACTGATCCCAAATCGCGGCAAAATCACGGCAAAAAAATTGCGGTAAAATCGGGTTGCACAAGTGTGAAAGGGGCCTAAGACCCTTTTCACACACGATTTGGGGCTGCAAAGTCCCATGACAAGTCGTTCCCCATTATTTCCAATGAGTACCATTCATATCTGTACAAATTTAATATGACTTTGTAATATGTTTTCATTGAACCAAAGTTGCAACAAAGTCAGACCAAAGTCTTACTGATCCTAAATCGCGTCAAAACCGTGGTAAAATAGCAGCAAGTGTGAAAGGGGTCTATGGTGGACTTTAAAGGCACATAAACAAATAAAGTATCAAAGATATAGATTTTATTGATTAAGAATATATACCACAATTATCTAAAAATTTGTTGGAATGTACAAAAAACACGTCAATACGTCAATATCGGACTGTAACAGATATGAAATTCCTCCACCCGACGTTTCAGAGCATAAGTTTCTCTTTCCTCAGGGGTATTTGGAGGTTGGTCATACATCTGTAACAAAATTCCAGGATGTAGTGAATGACATTCCAAAATTGATTAAAAAAACATAAAAACACATGGGACCATGTCTCGGATATTTATACTTCCATGCCTAATATGGTATCAATTACGTTAGCTGTATATACTGTATATTGGCGAATCTCTTTCTAAAAAGCCTCCAGATTGGGCAGTGGGTACACTGAGGTCAAAAAGCATGCACAAAAACCTGTGACTTTATTGAACAAAGGCGAACAAGAAATAAAGGGAATATTGCGTTCCCAAAAAGTGGTAATGGACACCCAGACTGAATTTTAGAGAAGTGGAAATACAGGTCCTCATGCCATAAATACAAAATATTTACTTATAGTAATTTTGAGTAAAAATGCTTGGCCTACAGCCACATTACCCTGAATGTACCTGATCTCGGAAGCTACGCAGGGTTGGGCCTGGTTGGTACTTGGATGGGAGACATTGGGGGTAAGATCTTGGTGATTCATAGAATTATTGTTCATTACTATTTTATTTTACCAATTTACTTTTGGGTTTTGAGTACTGCACCTGTTATATACCAGTCATTTCAGATACACAACAAAAAAATACCAGTTTAAGTAACCTCAAATTAATTAGACCCAACCTGGCCTAAAAAAAACGAATTGTAATTTTATTGCCAAGGACCCTCTGGTGTCCGCTTTTCATTCAGAAGTTGTTTGGAGGTTACACAGAAAAAGAGTTTAGTCAGCTTCATATGAACACTGAATACAGAAGAACATTCAATAACTGTGTTTTTAGGGGGCAGCTCTATGGGAAGTAATACATTTCAATAGATAGCTGTGGCCCAAGCACTGCATTTAAGTCACCATGCCACAGACTACCATCCACATGTATCCTGAGCCATTTGGCTCAGTATGCTATATCAGGCATTTTCTACGTTCTTGATAAAGACAGCAGCCGACCCAGAGCTTTTGCAGGCCAACTTGTTAGTGCTATCATGGTAAAAGACTTATGGTATAGAAGAGACTGGAGCAGAGTAAGTCTTCAAGGAAACCCGTACTGTGAGAATATGAAGGCTGCCATTGCTAACTTTTCACTCTGAAAATGCTTATTACCTGGCAGTCATGCCAAGTATTTCTATCCTTGATCTACACTGATCAGGAGTTATGAGATCACTTTGAGCTTTAAATCTGCATATGTTTTCTGGGTCAGTGACTTAAATGACTGATCCAAAGACAGCTAGGCAAATACTGATCTTACAAGGAGGTCAACAATGGCAGCTCCCATATTTATCTCAGTAAAACATTTTAATTGAAAAAAATCAAGTACAGTCAAGTCCATAAATATTGGGACATCAACACAATTCTAATCTTTTTGGCTCTATACACCAGCACAATGGATTTGAAATGAAATGAACAAGATGTTCTTTAACTGCAGACTTTCAGCTTTAATTTGAGGGTATTTACATCCAAATCAGGTGAACGGTGTAGGAATTACAACAGTTTGTATATGTGCCTCCCACTTTTTAAGGGACTAAAAGTAATGGGACAGATTTACAATCATAAATCAAACTTTCACTTTTTAATACTTGGTTGCAAATCCTTTGCAGTCAATTACAGCCTGAAGTCTGGAACGCATAGACATCACCAGATTTGAAATCTTGTTCGTTTCATTTCAAACCCATTGTGGTGGTGTATAGAGCCAAAAACATTAGAATTGTGTTGATGTCCCAATATTTATGGACCTGACTGTATATTATGCCTTCTGCACCTTTCTCCTGCACAATATTGTGTCCTCTTACTAAACAAGCTTAAAAGTATCTAGTTTTTCTTATCTATTAACCCCTACCTGCTTATCGCTAACAATGGAAATATCCGTTGCTTGGCTAGCTCCGATGGTTTATTTGCAATTGTATATGAATATGGTCAGCTTCAATGAAGCATGGAAAAAAATAATTATTTAAAGTGCTTTAGGACAGTATAAAGGAGTTTAAACCGGCTTGTTAATCTGGTGCTGGAACATTTGTAAGAGTTTTGACACACCTATTTGTTAATGATTTGGGAAGCCTCTTTTTTCATTGTCTATACAGACTGTCAGGTATAAATTGTGTGTAATGACTATTTGCCATTGGCCATTTATTTACAGCACACAGATTATTCCTGAAATGAACTGCTGAGCCAGTAGATGCTGTTGAACAATGACAAAGAATTCTCCATTGCAAATAGTGCAAACACCACATTCTAGAAATGCATATGACAAAATGTAATCCCAAAAATGCAACAACAAAAAAAAAAAAAACAATGTAACGTGGAGAAGGGAATTCAGAGTTTCTCAGAGCAGGGACAGTGTGGTGAGATCTTCCTGCAGCAATGCCCTTACCAAGGCGTAGATCATCTATCTTGGGGCAACAGCCCCCTTTGTCTTCTGCAGACTGTTCTGGGGTTACCAACCGTAGAGTCAGCATCGGTAGTGCCAGCAACCTACCTAGACCTCCTGGGGTGTATGTAGGAAGTGTACCAACTGGGGGTGTAAGTAGCCTTGGTACTCGAGTATCTCGACGAGCTCTTGGTATCAGCAGTGTTTTTATGCAGGGATTGCGTAGCTCTGGCCCACCTGTTCCTGTATCTCAAGGCTTGGAGAGAGGAAGAGCTCCCAATTTTGAATCTTTGAATGGTTGCCTGGTGGAATATATAGATAAAGTAAGAGCTTTAGAACAGGTGAACCGTGAGCTTGAAGAACATATCAGGGTATATCTGGACAAAAAGGCATCAACTGTGAGCAGTTGGGGATCACTCAGAGAGAACTGGGAAAATATATATCATCAGGTAAGTGATCTGCTATTTCTCGGATATGATTTTTGTAATTCTGTAAGAGTAACAGACTTTTACTGTGTTCTCTGCACACGTAAATACTTGTTACACATTTTTACATTTTTCCTACATAAATGCATATAATAATATAATTGCATTCACATTTTTGGTGCCCCCTTATTTTATGTTAAATAATTATTTGCAACATAGAATAGTTATTTTGCAGCACAACAGACCCTTGTGGAATGAATATCTTACCTGCACCAATATAATAATTCTGTTGACCCAGGATTATTATATTACGGTATTATTATTATCTTATATTAATTATTAATATTAGTCATAGGGTTAATATTATTATTATTATTGGTATTCATGTTTTTCCATTAAACTGACTATAGTAAAAAGGGGGGTTTAAATGCTGTTTCGGCTGATGTTTTTTCTTACTGACCCTGACTGATATCTAATATTATATAGTGAAGTTGATTATTTCAATTTGGAATCACTCAGCCTCCCCACTCATAGATACTACTCACTCACTATTTAACTTAAAGTGACACCAAACAATATCCATATTCTCCAAAAATAATCCATACACATCTACTACTTAATGGCCCTTTAATCTATTTTTACTGAAATTGTTTTATACTGTGTTTTTCTGTTCCCTTGTTCTGTCCTCCATGAACTCCCAAACCCCTGCTTTTCCCTCCTACTTCCGTTTCTCTGGAACAAACAGTGCACGTTATTGTAGTCATGTGCAGTGCTCTATGCACATTACAAATCCCATAGCCTATAGTCCCTCGTCTATATTGGGAGCAGGCAAGAGAAGGTGTCTATGTTCCTACATACAGTGGGACCATGGAGAATAAACAAGCCACCTTTTAACAGGATGTTGGGTCACAGCAGCAAAATAATGGAATTGGAGAATTGGGAGAGGCCGAGAACAACAGAATGAACTTTTTTCAGTTAAGAAAAGAAACGTATATAAAATTTAGTTGTTTGTTTTAGTTTACCTGTAAGTAAAAAGTATGTTTAACCCAGGGTTTCTCAACTAGGGTTCCTCCAGAGGTTACTAGGGGTTCTTGAACAATGAGCAATGTCTACCTCTCAAATAAGTTCCCACTGACATCACTTATATATTTGTCTATCTGTAAGGAGGTAATTCTTCCCAATGACAAAAAGTTTAAGGAGCCCACTAGTCATCACACTAATGTATCATTTTTAGCATGGTTTCCCTAGGATAGTAAAGTTATTTCTGTGTTGAAAAGGTTGAGAAGGCTGGTTTATCCTGTTCCTACCGGCCGTACACATATATGCGGTGGCTGGGCAAGTTGGCTTTAACACTGAGCTGAAGCACCCATCTGTCCAGTCCATGTCCAACAGCTTTTCTGTACAGAGAGCACACTTCTTGCACACTCTCAGCAAAGTAACATAGCTGTCATGGCTAGCTCAAGATGCATACCTGTAACCTGGAGCGTCTGAACATGTGACCTCTAGCAGCCACGCATTCAGAAAGTCTGCCCCCCCCCCCTTAAAGGGCTGGGGGGCCACAGCAGCAAGGGGTTAAAGAAGTTTCTGCTAATGTATTTGAAACACCATAAACAGACTAATGCTAGTCACACACCCATATTTTGTTTGTTTTGTGCAATCATAATAAGAAATGCCTTAGCGGGGTGGATCTGATTTGATATGATTACGTGGATTGTTTGGGTAGCTCCTCAAATTAATTCATGCAGTATTTCATTAATTTTAAAGTATGTGTGTGTGATGTTTTCCTTGTCTTCTGTGGTAAACTGTGCTATACACGGCACACATTAAAAGACAGATTGGTATTTCTGTACAGAGTACTAGAAGAGCTATAAAGAAAATCAAGAGGGTAATACAGTATATAAACTCTGGGCTGGTTGTATGTAATTCGTTACATCACAAGATGGCACCAGACATGCACACAATGCTTTCTCATCCCCTGTGCAGCACGCCATCCCATCTAAAACAATTGTTCTTTTTCTTTTTAAGTCTGTGCACCTAGAGTGCAGTAGATGAGCCTTACCCTAGGAGGACCACCCCTGTGGTTTATGGCCCAGACCATTTATTGCCCTGATCATTCTCTCGACCATATCTACCTATATGTTGTTTGAGATTTGCTCCTCTTCCACTCTACGCAGCTACAAAGCTTTTTCTTTGCAATCGACATTACAAGGCTACTGTCAGGTACTTTAGTTGGAGGCTGAAGTGAGAAGGGGGCTCCCCCTGCAGCTATGGCCACATCACCCATGAGACAGTGATGCAAGCAGGGCTCAAAGTAGCATGGGTGTGGTATCTGCGGTACCCAGTAGTGGTGGAGACACACCAGGAGGAAACTGGCTGACAGTCTGCAGATCTGCAGTGGCACAGGGTGGCATCTGGGACATGGACCTTGGATGCATGGTATGGAGAGTGTGAAGAACTCCCATCAGAGGCAAGTGCCAGTACCTGTCAGAATCAGAAACACTGTCAGGAGGCAAGCCAAGGTCAGCACGGGTGGACAGCAGAAACAAAGTCAGTAGCCAGGCCAGGGCCATGTATGGAGGAGTGAAAAGAAGTGTGGTCAAGCAGCAGCCCGAGTTCAGGAATACAGCAGACCGTGTTCAGGAGCAAGCCAGGTAAGCAACAGAAGGTCAGATAACACGAACAGACATGCAGAAACACAGGTCATGGGGGATTACAGACATTAGTCCTTCCTCTAAATAGGGCGCTTAGTACCATTCCTGAGATTGGGCCTGAGCAGAGATGTGCACTGACGTGCACATAACGTGGGTCCACATTCAGATGCGCCAACGTGTAGGTGCACCCCCATTGCTGGCAAGAGTTCCTCATCTATGTGCTGGGGCATGCTCACAACTGTTAGCTTCCTGACGTTACTTCCTGACGCTACTGTACCTAAGACATTCCTTTTCCACTTCTCTTAGCAGGAGGTCTCACCTGAGAGGTATTTAGACAATAACACATGCTGAGCATCTATCTTCTCTCTCTCAGACCTGCAATCAGGATCTGGCAGAGGGAAGTCTTCCAGCCCCAGATTCTTTTGTGGTTCCAAGATACTAGATGAACAAATTCCATGAGCCACAAAGGAAGATGATGCTGGAATATGTGAAAAGTTTTGTCACAATAATTCATGTGCTTTAGGAACATCTACTTTTTACCATGCCTGCCAAGGGACACTTTACAGGGTACACAACTTTAGCCCACAAAAATCTACCCCTGCCAGAGAAAGGGTATTAGTTTGTGTTTGTCCACTAGGCCAAAGATACCCATCAACAATATTGGCCCCGTCTCCACTCTACCTTGCACAGGCATAGAACTTCGCAAACTTCCCAGCCAATCACCTCTTTTTTTTCCCACATGCCAATCCATTTGCCCACCATCATCACTGATGATGCCATGATTTGTAATGCCAGGATTTGGTGAAGCAATAGTTGAGAATGTCTCATCACCAGTGTATGCATTGTTTACATAAGCTACAGTGCCTTGAAAAAGTATACATATCCCTTGAAATTTTCCACATTTTGTCATGTTACAACCAAAAACAAGGCTGAACAATGCCAATTACCAGCTGTGGAAGTTTAAACTAGAAATGTTTCTCAGCAAGGATGACTTGTGGCAAGTGCCGAATACAGACAGACTGTCATGAACCTGCAGTAACATTTCATGTCCTGTCTGTTTGCTTACCTTTCTGCATGTGTCCAGTTAGAGGCCATGCCTTCCTCACCTGTGTGCTTTAGTAAGTCTTCCTCAACTGGGCTCCACCCCAGGCCCTAATTAGGAACATTATTTAACACCTGGCAGTGCAAGCCTGCGATGCCGATCAATAGTGTGTGTTTGGCTTTGTGTGTGTGCTTCTGCTGTGTGCTTTTCGTTTGTTCCCATGTACCGATCTTGGCTTGTTTTTGACCTTCCTTGTCTGCTAGTGACCCCGATCTAGGCTTGTCCTTTACCATCCCTGTTCTGCCTGTGATTCTGACCTTGGGCGTGCCTCCTGTCTGTTTCTGTCTGCTCGTAGCCCTGACCCTTGGCTTTCCCACTGACCTTCTCTTGCTATCCTGCACTGCTGCTCCCTCTCCATTCACCTGTAGCCAGCCGTGAGCATGAGGTGGGGGACCCCAGGGCCGCGACCTGGATCCAGTTGCAGCTAAGTCCATCTTTGCCACCAGAGGCTCTGGTGAACACCTGCTGGCTGTTAGACTATGTGCGCTGGGGAAACCTATGCTCTAGCTCCCTGTGCAATCTGTGTCAGAGTTCCAGCAGTCCCGCTTCCCTGCACCATTCCTAGCTCTAGTCACAGCAGTCAGCTAAGGGTTCACAACCTTAGCGGTGTGCTCTGAACCCAGCGGTGTGCAACTGTCATCTGCCGTCAGGTGACCTGACACAGACCCACAAACGGAGAGATGGAAGAATGAGACAGGAAAGATAGACAGGCAAAATCGACCATAAGCTTGTTAGTGGAAGGTGACCAGCTTATCCACATAAAAACAGAGAAAATGGCCAAAGGTATATGGACTTCATTGCAAAAAATTGCATGAGTGTTCAAGTCTAAACAGCAAGCTATTTCTACTAAGAAAATTGCACAGGATAAGACTAGAAGAAGACCAACAAATGTGTCACCCCATGAAAGCTATACTAGAAATCATAGAGCAGCTGCGCACCTTTTGAGAGGACATCAAAGATAACCATATTGTTGCCCTGCTCCTCTGCAGCCTTCCAGAGACATATACTGCTCTTATTATTGCTTTGGAAACCAGACCCGAGCTGGAGCTGACGCTAGAATTTGTCATTAATCGATGAATATGACAGAAGGAAAGAAAATATGCACCATGTTGACAAAGCTCTTAAGATGTACAAAAGCGCAAAGCACAACAAGGAAAGCAGAGTCTGTTTTCACTGTAAAAGGACCGGCCACTCAAAAAAGGACTGTTCTATCTGGAAAGCCGAGCAGCAAAAGCTAGAGCTATCCACAAAAGAAAGAGTCAAAGCAGCCACAAAGGAAACTGCAGGCACATCATGGAGTGGCACCTTTAAAGTGACACAGAGCGGCAAGCTACGTGGCTGGTGCATAGACAAGTCTCAAGTGATAAGACCTTCTTCACAAACATTAATTACAGTGCAAAAGATAAAGTTTTCCTAGCAAACGGGAAAAGCATCACAGCAGAGGGTAAAGGCCAGGGCTTCCTGAACTGCATTAAACCACAAGGCGAGCAGAGTATCCTTGTAAAAAAAGTGCTGTATGTTCCAGAACTAGAAGGCAGCCTTCTATCAGTGAAAAGTTTTGCAAACCATGATCTCACAGTTAAGTTCCAGGGTAATGAACGCACAATTAACAATAATAATCAATTCTTCACAAAAGGAAAACTGGATGATCACCTATACAGGCTCATCACCACAGACCAGCAAGCCAATATGGTCTATAATGACCTACACAGCAAATGTATTCACTTATGGCACAGGCCGCTGGGGCACAGAAGTTCAGAAGCTATACAAGACATTATAAAGAGATGTTTATCAGAAGATTTGACAATAATGCCTTGCAAAGTGCATATGAAATGCAAGTGCTTTATTGAAGCAAAACCCACACGTGCGCCCCTTCCACAGGCGTCTCAAAGAAAAACATACTCACCCCCTGCAGCTCATACACAGTGATGTATGCGGTCCAATAAAAACTCGCACGTCAGGCGGGAACAGATATCTACTGACTTTCATTGATGATTATTCCAGGTACACAACTACGTATCTGATGAAACACAAGAACGAAGCTTTACAAGTTCGTTGCCATGTCTAGCTGTCACGTATCTGTTGGATGAGTCTGACTTATGCAGTGGGTAGCCTCCCTTACGACCCTGACTCGGAAACCCCTGGTAGAGTAGACAGGTGGCTTGGTAGTACAGGATGGCACGAGGGTCGGACTGGGTAACTGGTGTTGGTAGAAGTCCGTTGGTGCACTCATGCCCTTGAAGAATGGTTGTACAGGCTGGGTCGTGAAACAGGCTGGCGGTGCGGTACAAAAGGAGCAGGCAGACAGATGGTCGGGTTCAGGCAGGGTCGTCAACAGGCGGGCAGGCAAAGTACAGAAGGGCTAGGCAAGAGAGTGGTCGTAGGCTGTCCAGGGGTCAGTGCAGGCAGAAATCAGCAAAGTCAGGCAAGCCGGGCCACAGGAACAGAGAAACAGATACAGGTTGCTCAGGAATACACACTACACGCTGTAGATCAGACAGCACTTGCTGCAGGGCGTGCAGGGTTGAAATAGAGCTGTTTGGTGCTGTTTCCGGCGCGCACGTGCACGAACGCGCATTAGCGGCAAAAAAGTCCCATTTAGCAGGATTTCCTCTAACACTAGCAACAAATTCCAACAGAAACCAGGAATAATACGCACCGACAATGGAGGAGAATACATCATCAAAGAAGTGGCCTCATATCTGAAGAGACAAGGAATCGTATACTAGACAACCACCCCATACACTTTTGAACAAAACGGTGTAGCAGAAAGAAAAAATTGCATATAGAAATGGCTAGGTGAATGTTGTCGAATGCCAACCTACCTCACAAGTACTGGGGAGAAGCAGTCATGACTGCAACCTACCTACAGAACAGACTACACTCCAAAGCCATTAAAAGTACTCCAATCAAAATGTGGCATGGATCAAAGTCTAGCTTAGGGCGCATCAGAGTGTTTGGATGTAAAGCATATGCCAATATTCCAAGTGAGAAATGATCCAAGCTGGAAAACAGAGCCATAGAGGGCATTCTAGTAGGCTACAGCAAGCAAACTAAGGGTTTAGAAACATACACACAAAAGACTGACAAAGTGACAATAAGCCATATTGTTTATTTTGATGAGAGCCCATCACCAGACACACCGATCCCTGAAAGTTGTGAAATGAATATGCCGGGCAAACCAGACGAAAAGGTCGACCAAAGCAAACCTGTGCAGGAGTCAGAACAAGAGGTGGCACTCACAATGCCTAAACCAAGTTCCCCACCAGATCCTGCAGAACTGTCTGATGACAGAAGATCCAAACGGACTACAAAGGGAATACCACCCCGCAAGCTGTCATACACTGTCAAAAAACACAGCATACTTGAACCAACATCCTGCGAAGAGATAGAAAAATGACCAAAACATGAAGCCAATAAATGGAGGAAGGCAACAGAAGAATTAAAGTCACTTCAAGAAAATAAACCCAGGACACTCACAGAGCTCCCTCCTAACCGCAAAACTATAGGTAGTAAGTGGACTTTCAAAGTAAAGTCAGACGCAAAAGGGAATATCCAAAAATACAAAGCCAGACTAGTTGTCAAGGGTTACTTCCAGAAATTTGGGGAAGATTATGATGAAACATTCGTTCCCATCGTAAAACACTCCACCATCAGAGCGTTTCTTAGTGTAGCAGCCGGGAAGGGCATGTAAGTGAAACACCTAGACTTTTAAATTACTTTCCTATATGAAGACATTAAGGAAGATCTCTACATGGAGCAACCATGTAGAGATGTGGAATGAGAAAGTGAACAAAGTACTTACTAGAGAGAGATTCTCAAGAAGTAAAGGTGACCCCTGTCTCTACTCCAGGAAACAAGATGGATATACATCCTTAGCTATGTTGATGACATTATAACTTGCTTTGAACAAGAAGGGGATTACAAACAGGTAGTTCACAAGCTGAAAAAAAATTTTGAAATCAAAGAGCTGGAGAACATTAGCTGCTATCTGGGAATCCAAATAGAGAGAGAAGAAGATGGAAGTTATCTTCCTAACCAATCTCATAAAATCTCATAAAATCTTGGAACAATTCCATATGCAAGATGCAAAGGAAATGAAAGCAATGAAGCAGAAAACTTGCTACCCAACAATGATACATATCGCAGAGCAATCGGTAAGCTGCTATATGTTGCCACTGTGACAAGAACAGACATAGTTTCAGCAGTGGGCATACTATGCAAGAAAGTCTCAGCTCCCTGTCAGCATGACTGGAACACAATAAAAAGAGTGATGCTGTACCTCAAAGGAACAATTCAGCTGAAGTTACGGTTACCAACAACAGATCCAAATCTGGTCGGATATGTGGATGCTGATTGGGCCGGGGACTGCACAGACCATAAATCCACAAGCGGATTCATCTTCCAGTATGGGGAAGGAACCATAAGTTTGTCTAGTGAAAAGCAAGTAACTGTCGCTCTATCTTCAACTGAAGCAGAGTACATTGCAGCAGCACACGCATATCAAGATGCGATATGGATTTGTCAACATTTTGTGGACATTGGGATAGACTTGTCAAAATCAATTCCCATTTTTGAAGACAACCAGGGATGTATAAATCTTACGCAAACAGAAAGGTTCAATCTTAGGACCAAACACATTGACGTCAAGTATCACCTACTGAGGGATAATCAAGAGCAAGGTGTTATTGGCATTCAATGCTGCCCATCAGAGGAGATGACTGCCAATGCACTCACCAAGCCTTTGTTGAAGGAACGTCATAGTTATTTCCAGAAGAAGCTGAATGTAATTTGACAAAGCACATGCTGTTGAGAAGGGGTGAAAGAACAACAGCAGGAATGCATATAAACTGACTATATACTGTATGCATTATACCTATCTATGCAGCAGATGGCGCTGTAGTACTATAGTGTTAGAGAGTGTATTCAATGATATGACAGGAGGTACTGACTATCTAAGTTCAGTGCACTTGTTTGTGGTTATTTCCTGTTTCCTGATATATTTCCATAAAAGAAAAGCTATTGCTGCAAACAAGAAGCTTCCAGCGCACAATTTCAATATTCACCTAACAAGTATAAATACAGCTGTTTTGTAAAGCCCTCAGAGGTTTGTTAGAGAACCTTAGTGAACGAACAGCATCATGAAGGCCAAGGAACAAACCAGACAGGTCATGGATAACGTTGTGGAGAAGTTTAAAGCAGGGTAAGGTTATAAAAAAAATATCCCAAGCTTTGAACATCTCACAAAGCACTGTTCAATGAATCATCTGAAAATGGAAAGATCATGGCACAACTGCAAAACTATCAAGACATGGCTGTCCACCTAAACTGACAGGCGGGGCAAGGAGAGTATTAATCAGAGAAGCAGCCAAAAGGCCCGTGGTAACTCTGGAGGAGCTGCAGAGATCCACAGCTCAGGTGGGAGAATCTATCCACAGGACAACTATTAGTCATGCACTCCACGAATCTGGCCTTTACGGAAGAGTGGCAAGAAGAAAGCAATTGTTAAAAGAAAGCCACAAGAAGTCCCATTTGCAGTTTGCAAGAAGCCATGTGGGGGACACCAGTGGCGTCACTATAGGGGTGCGGCCCGCACATGAGTGATACCCGCCAGAGGAGTGACACCAGGGCTTTTATCAGCTGGAACATGGTGGAAGAGAGTTCCTCCATCTCCAGCGCTTTCCGCTCACTACTGTGACTTCTAAACACAGAAGCCAGGCTTCTGTATTTAGAAGTGACAACGCTCCTGTATGGTCGCTGCACTGAACCCCCAGGAGCAGCTGGGGTACTACTAAGGCTGGCCACATACCGATTCTTGGCACTTGCAGCACCTCTCCCTGTCGCTGCAGCCTGTCACACTAACCCGGAGAAGCTTTGCTAGGTGGCTCCTCGTGGGGTCTGACGTGTCTTATGACAGATCATGGAGATGAGCCTGGGAGGAGGGGCTTCTAACCCACTGCATTGAGCCGCACTGTATCTGAGGTCTGTATTCAGAGGGAAGATTTGGGGGGGAGAAATAACGTGTGCTAATTGAACAGGAAGGGGGGTGGGTGTCTGTGCAGGAAGGGGAAATACAGTCCTGTCAAGGATGGCGATTGGGGGGTGGAACTCTGCACCCTGCATCCACCTGAACTCTGCACCTAGCATTAATCACCTAGCTTTATCTTTCTCTGAGAAAAATGCCCTGGGTGACACTGCACCTAGCAACCACCTGAACTCTGCCTCCTGCACCCACCTGAACTCTGCACCCTGCCCCCACCTGAACTCTGAACCTAGCACCCACCTGAACTCTGCACCCTGCACCCTCCTGAACTCTGCACCTAGCACCCTCCTGAACTCTGCACTTGGCACCTACCTAAGCTCTGCACCCTGCACCCACCTGAACTCATCACCCACCTGATATTTAATGACCCTTTAGGACCCTCCCACACCCAGTTGCTGTGGCATGCTCATCCCTTTGCCCCCCTAATCTGAGGAAAGGTGTGGGGCGTGGTTGAGTTCCTGCACCTTTTCTCTGAGAAAAAATGCCCTGGGTGACACTATCAAGTAGCACTGTGGCAGGCTGGGGGTTGCGAGAGGCATGCAATGCTCTAGCCTGCTCAGTGCCCTATTGCCTGTCCTGCTGTCACTCCGCAGCGGCATGACAGAGCACTGTAGCAGGCTAGCCGGGGGGATGACAACATGTTTTACCACACCAGATGACACCAACCTAATTTACACCACTGGGGGACACAGAAAACATGTGGAAGAAGGTGCTCTGGTCAAATGAGTCCAAAATTTAACGTTTTAGTCTAAAAGCAAAAAGCTATTTGTGGCGGAAAACTAATACTGCACATCACCCTGAACACACCATCCCCACCGTTAAACATGGTGGTGGCAGCATCATGTTGTGTGCTTTTCTTCAGCAGGGACATGGAAGCTGGTCAGAGTTTATGGGAAGATGGATGGAGCAAAATACAGGGCAATCTTAAAAGAAAACCTGTTAGAGCCTGTAAAATACTGGGGTATAGGTTCACCTTCCAGCAGGACAACAACCCAAAAAATACAGCCAAAGCTACAATGGAATGGTTTAGATCAAAGCATGAAATTTGTTAGAATGGCCCAGTCAAGGTCCAGACCTAAATCCAATTGAGAATCTGTGGCAAGACTTGAAAATTGTTCTTCACAGACACTCTCCATCCAATAGGACAGAACAAGAATTTCACTCTCTAGATGTGCAAAGCTAGTAGAGATATCCCCAAAAAGACTTGCGGCTGTAAATGCAGCAAAATGTGGTACTACAAAGTATTGACTCAGGGGGGCTGAATACAAATGCATGCCACACTTTTCACATATTTATTGGAAAAAATTTTGAAAAGCATTTAATGCACATTACATCATAACAACAATCAAAGTTCATATTAATATGAAATTAATTATCCAAAAGAATTAATCAATAAATGTACATGAAAACATATGTGCAGAAAAAAAGATTACATGAAAGTACGGCACGTGATGAAGAAATGTGAAAAAAATAATAATAAATAAGTGAAAAATATATATATATATAGTCCCAAGATTAGCCAAGGAAAGAGGGTATAGGAATCGGTCCAATTCCATAAATGATCCTTTAGATTCTGCCACCAGAAAGCATGCAAGTCCTCCAGTGAAAACAATACAAACTGGATACCCTTACCGGATGGAGTGGACCTACTATCGCTAGTAAGGTCACTGGAGCAGGCAGATATAACCCTCTGCAGGGTATATTTACCACTTCAGCCCCGGAAAGATTTCCCAGTTTAGGACCAGAGCACTTTTTGAGATTCGGACCTGTGTCGCTTTAACTGACAATTGCGCGGTCATGCGACGTTGTACCCAAACAAAATTTGCATCCTTTTTTCCTACAAATAGAGCTTTCTTTTTATGGTATTTGATCCACTCTGCGTCATTTCTGATCACCGCTATAAACAAAAGAAGAGCGACAATTTTGCAAAAAAAAAAAAACAATATTTCCTACTTTTTGCTAAAATACATATCCCAAAAAAATATAAAAAAAAAACATTTTTTTCATCGGTTTTGTCCAATTTATATTCTTCCTCATATTTTTGGTAAAAAAAATCGCAATCGGCGTTTATGAAAATGCACTGATTACTGTGTAAATGCCATTGACAGTGAAGGGGTTAACCTTCCGGGGGCGCTCTAAGAGTGAATTGTGTTCCCTCAGTGTGTTCTAACTGTATGGGGGCTGGGCTGGCTGGGGGAGGGGAGTGATCATGGCTCCCATATACAGGAAGCCTGTGATCATATCCCTTCCCCCTCTGTCAGAACGAAGATCTATGCTTACATACACGGACCTCCATTCTGTTGCTCCAGGAGGGTGATCGCTGGTAATCGGTGGACATCGAGTCCACTGTACCCGCTCCCTACCCCCCCCCCGGATCACAGTGAGCACGCGTCCGCTCACAATACTCGTTCTCGCGGCCGTAGTCAGGTGACTGCGTTTCGCAATAACGACCCAAGTTGCCACCCTCAAGCCACGGCGGGTGGTCGGCAACTGGTTAATCAGCATGTCTAGGTGGTTGTTAGAGAGCCTAGAATCTCAAGGGTATATAGACATCTATCGGTTCTGGCCCGTAGGCGCCGTCCAAGGAAGAAAAAGGAATCCAATAGTGTAACCTTGTTTAAAAAGTTTCATATAATCTTTTTTTCTGCACATATATTTTCATGAACATTTATTGATCAATTTTTTTTGGATAATTAATTTCATGTTAATATGAACTTTGATTGATGTTATGATGTAATTTGCATTATTGGAATATATCTATTCACTTGTTTTTTTTAGCGCGACATATTATTTATATATTTTATACTAGCTGTGGTTATATCGCATGGTTTGTCGCTGATATCTTTTTGCACAGAGCACTTTAGCGTGGTATTCACCTGTTTAATGTATTATTTCTTCACAAATGTCTCACTTAAAATCTGGAACACAGTAACTTGTGTAAAGAAAAATGAATCTGGTAAACAGTATGATGAACCCATCATATATAAGTACTAATGAATGCTGTGATTATGTGACTTAAAAGAACCATCCACAGTTTTGTTAGCTAATCAGCACTACTTTTACTAATATTAAGAGAAACCATTGTAATTATGCAGAATCACAATGTAGCTACAACGGGTCATAAGATATTTCCCAAGTGTGATTGGGACACTCTTCACCCTATCCAAACCTCATTTTTTCTCTACAAATTCAATAATAATGCAGTGGAATTTAAATGGGAATAACATGGGCCAACCAACTTGGGTCCTGGACTAGCGCAAAGATCACCCCTACATCATTTGCTGTTACGCCTAACATGTACGAAGGTTATAAATTGTAAAATGTTTTTATTAATGAAGCCAAGTACAGGCGGTCCCCTAGTTACAAACATCCGACTTACAAACGACTCCTACTTACAAACGGAGGGAGACAACAGGAAGTGAGAGGAAATCTCCCCCTAGGAAGGGAAATTCACTCCTGAAAGAGTTATTATGGGAAAAATGGGTCTCCACCGATGCTTTATCACCAATCCTTGTTTCCACAACAACCCAACATTTTCAAAATCCAATATCATTGGGACAGAAAGTGAGGTGAAATCTTCTGAACAGAAACATAGGCAGTAAAACAAACATTACAGGGGTGTTAACCCTTTCCTAAGCTATCCAAAAAGCTTAAAAATAGTTCTTTTGGCTGAAGCTACACTTGTACCTGTTCTGACTTACAAACAAATTCAACTTAAGAACAAACCTACAGACCCTATCTTGTTTGTGACCCGGGGACCGCTTGTATACTATTTACATGAATAATTGTGCTTACAAAAACTGCTTTTCAATAAAGAATTAGGTACATGACAAAGTCATGCCAAAATTACTATACAGAAAATGTCATTAACCACTTGCCGACCACCAACCGCAGTTTGACGGCAGCAAGATGGCTCATTATCGCAAACCACCGTCACATGACGGCGGCTGCGAGATCGTGCACTGTGAGTGCGCGCTCACTGTATTCCGGGGGGGCCAGAGAGCGGGTAGGGTTGACTCGATCGCTGCCGGCTACCCGCGATGGCCCCCCGCAGTGAAAGAACGGAGTAAACACAGACAAGAATCAATTGCCCAATTTGTGGTGGAGATCGCTTTTCTGTTCTCTGTAAAAGGGGAGTCTATTGGATCTTTAGGATGGATACTAGGATTCCCAAAAGCTTAAACTATGAGTTTGATATTTCCCACTACTATGAATGAATGTCTTACTAACAGTACCAAAATTAATAACACATTGGCAAACTGTCTTATTTCTGCTAATCACGCATATTTTGAAACGACTACATATCCATATATCTATATATTTATATTGAATACATTTTTGACACATTAGATCAATATGTGGTTAACTCTTGACTATTTTGAGTATCTAGCAAGTATTCTTAGGGAATTTCTTTCTTTCATTCTTTGTGTGTTTCATACACATAGTAGATAATGACAATAACAAAAAAAACATAATATTTTAATCAAGAATAAAATACATAATTTTAAAAAATACTACTTAAAGTGGTAGTAAACCCTCCTATCATTTTCAGCCAAGGAAGCTGCCATCTTGGCCTCTGTTTAATCTACAACTGCCATGATGCTGCACATGTGATCAGCTATGACACCAGCCATTGGATGGTTTGACAGTATGGTTTAGAGCACAACCAATGGGAGTGTTACATTTCCGGAACATGCCGGAAATGTGACTGGTTTTTAACCTGTCACATGTTAACCTGGTTTTTAACCTGTTAAATGCATGGGTTTACTACCGCTTTAAATAATGAATGTTTCAATATTCCTATTAACACACACACACACACACACACACACACACACACACACACACACACTAAAATTTAAAAAATATAAAATGCTTGTGTCTTATAGAGAGTATTAACATCTGCACATTTTTTATTTTCATATTTCCATTCACCACACTATGCATTACATGGAGAGTAGCATTTTAGACTCAATTGTATTGTTGAAATTCACTTCTAAACACAACATCCATTATAACTAATCACACATACCTGCTACATCTTTACATCCAATGAGTGACTACCAATGATGCTTAAATACTCCCCATATGCATGAGTTCCCTATCCCATGACTAAGCTTCAGGGGAGAAGTGAAACACGTTGGGGGGTGTGGCCTGATTGGAGTCCAGGCTGAGGTTGCCACTGTACTCACCACTCCAAGATACCTATATGTGTGACTCTTAGGGGCTACCCCATTGTTCATTACAGTGTAGGTGATAGCCAGACATATTAGGTTAGAGAGTTACAGAGGATTTGAAAGTCTCTGGGGAAGTCCTGGATGTGAGCTTGGGAGGAAGAAACAAGGGAGCTAGAGAGCAGGAGGTCTTGAGAGAGCAGAGAGGATGCTTTGGATGATATTTTGAGTAAAGATTTGTGATGTACTGTAGCTTAGGGCAGAGTTGTGATGGCTTTGCATGTTATTGTTAGTATTTTGATTTTTACCATAAATCTTTTATTTTAAAACATTTTAAAAGATACAAAGAAGTAAAAACCATGGTGCAAAATAATAAACAATACACAAAGAGCAGTGAGTTACAATGGCATAATACACCATAGATTGGATCTAGAGTGGTAAACAATAAAAGTGAGGATCCCTGAGATCTTAGAAGATATATTTTAGTCATAACAGACATTTAGGGCCTGAAGAAGGAGGTGAAAACACAAGTGAAAGGTAAGGTGAAATTAGGAGACTGGAATGCTCCAGTTGTCTGCCAGTCATAAGACCATTTGGTCATGACAAGTGTGAGATGGGCTTTAGAATATGAGAATTCCTTTGAGAATATGAATAACACCTTGTAGATGAAGTGGTTGTGAGGTTTTCCATAGTCTCGCAACAGTTAGTCTGGCAGCAATGAGCGTGTGAGTTGTGAATGACTGTATATGATGAGTCAAGGCCTGCACACCTACTCCTAAGACAGCCATGTATGGTGTGAGAGTCATTTGTGTACAAGTTACTGATACAAGAAAAGTGTTGACCACCACACAGAACCTGGTGAAGATAGGGCAAGGCCACCATATTTTGGGTAGAGTTTTTGGGTGATCACAGTTGAGCCAGCATTTCACCGAATGATCTAGTAATATGAAGGCGGGCTGTGGGGAGTATAGTACCACCAATGAAATATCTTTTGCAGGGATTTCCAGTGTGAGAGGCACTTAGAAAGTTTTAGGGGGGCTCTGAGAGTAGAGTGTCATAGAGTGGTAGGGATGGTAAAGTTAAGATGGTTACAGATATTGATTTACTTTGTAATGTGGAAGAATAGATGGTAGATGAATGAGATTCCCTTGGTTTGAGAGTCAGATTTTTCATTGTGATGAAGAAAGTCCCAACAAAAGGGAACTTTAGACCAGTGACTTTTGGAGGGGATATTCCTGACTCAGAGGTATCCAATCTGGGGAGATTGTATTTAGAAAAGAGTTCAGAGAAAGTGATACGTTTTCAGCTATAAAGAGGCCTCCAACATGTGGGATACCTGCTGTGACCCGATTTTTTAGTAATAGGTCAGTTGTGATGAGTTGCATTTAAGAAGGTGGAAGTATTCAAAGATGTTTGGGGATGCCTTTGCAGATCTGTGTGATGGTAGACCAGATTTTTATGGTTGCTGTAACAAAAATGAGATATGAGCGCTCAGGGTCAAGATACAGGTGTAGGGTGGAGAGCAACAGCTGCGTTGTTGTTTGGAGCACCACTTGTTCAATTTGCACCCAGGAAAGCACTGTTAGATTGATCCAGGATGATGGCTGTATAGTAGGTTAGGATGCTAGGTGCACCAAATCCTGCCCATTTGGTTGGGGTGCAGTGCAAGGAATTTCAAATCTGGGAGAATTTTGAATTTTATTGGTTTTGCAATCGTAAACTAGTGGAGGAAGCGACAAACTGGGGTGCCTGACACTGAGCAGTTGGTAAGGTCCTTTTTTCTAAAACTATACATTTTTAGTCTAGTATTCAGATAATATAGAACGGATTTCCCTTACACTGGTTGCACTGCAAAGATTTTTCTTGTTTTTATTAAGGTCTGGCAGCCACCTTCATGATTAACTGAAAGGATACGTTCACCTTTAGTAACATGTTACATGTTACACCAGTATTTAGGGTGTAACATATGGCAACTTGCAATACAGCACCTGCCCCTTGCTCTCCTCATCCCCTGTGACAATGGGTGGGGAATCTTCTCCCTGCACTTGGCATCACAGGAATCTGTGAATAAATAAACTACAAGTCCCATCTTCCACTGCAGCAGACAGTTTGTAGTTCTCATTTAACTGTGAGGGTGCTGATGAGAACCCTCGTAGCTTATTCATACTTCCTGCAGCTGATAACTGTCTGCCCATGCAGAGATACGAGCAGAGAGCTGTTAGCTGTGTCTTCAGGAGCCTGCCATTGCACATTACCATGTAAAACAATAATAAATGCACACATTTTTTTCCTGCAAAATCATGTGCATTTATTTTTTTAATGGTGAATTTAGCTTTGAAGGGAGGGATAGCCTGTGTGGAGGGAGGCCAATAGAGAGTTGCAATCGATGATGTAAGACAGTGGTTCTCAACTCCTGTCCTCAGGACCCACCAACAGGCCAGATTTTAAGTATTACCTTGGGGAGATGCAGACTAGAATACTGCAATCGCTGAGCAGCAAATTATATCACCTGTGATGTATTCCATGGATCCTGCAAACCTGGCCCGTTAGTGGGTCCTGAGGACAGGAGTTGAGAACCACCGATGTAAGGGATAACAAGGAGTGAATGAGTAGCTTGTTGGCTTCAATGGTAAAGAAGGGTCATATTTTAAAAATGTTAGGGAAGTGAAGCCTGCAAAATTTGGATTTAAAGCGGAGGTCCGAGGAAAAAAAAAATTAAAAGTCAGCAGCTACATATACAGTAGCTGCTGACTTTTAATAATAGGACACCTACCTGTCCTGGAGTCCAGCGATGTCTGCACCCACCACCGATCTTCGGATCGGGGGACGGGTGCAGCCACCTCCATTGCAGGTAAGGGAACCCGGACGTGTAGTGTTACAGCTTCACGCCGGGTACCTTACTGCGTGCTCTGCTATTGGCCAAGCGGCCAGTAGCAGAGCGAGCAGGGAGGAGGGAGCCGGACTGCTGACGTCAGCGGCCGCGTCCGCCGGCCAGAGCTCCCGGAAGTGTGGAAAAGGACACCTGTCTAAAGACGGGTGTCCTCTTCCCCCTCCCCCCGAAAGGTGCCAAATGTGACACCTGAGGGGGGGAGGAATCCAGCCAGCGGAAGTTCCACTTTTGGGTGGAACTCCGCTTTAAGGCTAAAAGGACAGATCAGAGTTTCGCAAATAGCACCTGATAGTTGTTTTATTGATCTTAATGAAGAAGTCAGGGGAGAGAGGGAAAAGGGATGAAAAATGACAAGCTCAGATTTATAAAGATATCGTTTTGGAAGTGGTGTGATGTCTAGCCAGTTGATAGAAGATGGTAAATGAGGTTTGGCAGCAAGTTATTCATAACTGAGATGACACAAATATCACATGGCAAAAAAAAAAAAAAAATTAGACGATGAGCGGAGACAAGCCAAGGCAGCGGAAGACTTTTCTATAATTAAGTCGTTCACAGAAAAATGAACAGTTGCGCACAAACACCACATGACAAAAAAAAAATTAACATACCTTGTAAATATTGTATTTTGAAAATACACTGTAAAAATGTATAGACAAACAATTCCTATCCCTGGTTGGAATGAAAACTTTCCACATACTATAAACTGTACATTGCTACCGAGGGTTTGGCTGCTGAATTTTGCATGTAAATGGAAAGTATATCACTAGCCAGCCAGAAACGTCATGACTAGGTAGAGATTTACTTCTTTATATATTTCTTGTACTCAATCACCCACTAAAACATTCATAATTATTTAATCGCTAATTAACCCCTGAAGATGTGTGCTGGAGCTTATCTTTTCTGAATAAGTTCACCGTTTGCACAATGGGTACACTTTTAAGATATACTTTGAAATTATTTATGATATAAAACTACATTTTAGTAGCATGGATTTGGCTTTCCTCTTGTACACTATTTTTGTCAACAGATTTGGGACACTTTATCTCGGTGTTCCCCAACCCTGTCCTCAAGGCCCACCAACAGGTCATGTTTTCAGGATTTCCCTCAGATGAATCAGCTGTGGTAATTACTAAGGCAGTGAAACTGATCAAATCACCTGTGCAAAATAATGGAAATCCTGAAAACATGACCTGTTGATGGGCCTTGAGGACAGGGTTGGGGAACACTGCTTTATCTGATAAACTTGGCAATAGGAAAGTCTGCTAACTGTAATGAAGTCATCAAACTTTTACCTCAGATTGTTTTTAAAACAGGTCCTTTGGTACTTCAGATTTCGGGTCATGCATTGGACACCAGCAATCTTTAAATTGAACAAAGGCAGTGGTTGTCAATCTTATTGAGACCACGGCCCAGCAAATTCTCCCAAACCGTTTATATTTCAACAGTAAAAAAAAAAAGGCTTATATTTGCTCAATAAAAATATGGGAATGCAAATTATGTATTGAAATGCTGGAAGGCACTGCATGGGGTTAGGTGTTTCTGTGGGGGACAGAAGGGGGTGCTTTGAATTAGGGGTTTGACCAGGAGACTGGGGGCTTTGTAAGGGTACTGTAGGAGACTGGAAGGCTCTGAAAGGGCTATGAGGCACTTTGGGTGGGTGGGATACATTGTGGAAAACTGTTGGGGCATGGGGGCATTATGGTGGCTTGGAGGTTCTGTAGCAGACTGAACGGCACTGTGGGAGGCTGGGTGGCACTGTGGGAGATTGGGAGGATACTGCGGTGTTAGGGCTTAGGACTCTCAGGGATCCTGAGGGCACTGTCGGAGGTTGAAGAGCACTGAGAGGCACTATGGGAGGTAGGAGGCACTGTAGTAAGTTAGGAGATATGCAGCTGGCTGGAGATCCAGCAGGAGAAAGGCCATGGTCTGGCGGTGGGCCGCGGCCCATTGGTTGAGAACAACTGCTCTAAGGACATCAGAACCCACAATACAGAGCAGCTGCAGGTCACATGACCTACCTTGCTTACAAACCAGGCAATGCATTAGAGGAAAATATGACTAGGTCTCTGATTAATGTGAAGTTCACCCCTTCCTGCTATTCTCAGCTACCTATTGGCTCCAGAGTGCAATGGAACAGGAAGGGATGGACTGCATAGTCACAAGCTAGAGACCTGGTAACTTTCAACTGTAATACACTGGCTTGTTTGTAAGGTAAGCACGGTGCTTACATTACACCGCATGTATATACCCAGTGTTAACACACTGGTTCTGAATGATAAAGATTTTTGCCCCTTTAAAGATAAATTCAGATTTGTACAGCTTTGTAAACATTATTACTCCATTAAATGTATTTTGTTACATGCAAGTAATGTAGTGCAAGAACATGAATTTGACCTGGTATATCACCTTTCAATATGCCTATAGCAGAACAGGAATGAGGGAGGAGCCAATCGGTTCATGTGCTGACAAGATGCATGCTGATAAGAAGTTTGATTAACAGTGAGAAGATCTCATGGATGGCTGCCTTACCTTTCATTATTCAGTCACAGGCTGGAATGGATCCAAGGTGACCTAGGGTCAGAAGAAATGGGTTGAGTAATACTGGCCATGAAAACATATAGGGTTCATTCACACCGCAATGTATGTGCAGGTAAATGCACATGTGATGTGTTTTAAAAAGCAACTTTCTCCTCACTTCCTGGAGCATGCAAAGCTTCTACAGCATGGCAGAGGAGCAAAACTTGCTTGACCTGCTGTTTTTCCTGTGGACTGATGCACACTGCACTGTGCTGACATGTGTTAACCATGTGTTAAGCCGCCCTTAAAAAAAAGTAGGGCTTGTTCTACTTTTTTGACTATCAGTGGGCTATGGCCGAGTGGTTGAGAACTGCTGTGTGAGGGACCTTGCGCTCCTCCACCTTCCTTTTGAGGATGCCCCACAGATGCTCAATAGGGTTTAGGTCTGGAGATATGCTTGGCCAGTCCATCACCTTTACCCTCAACTTCTTTAGCAAGGCAGTGGTCATCTTGGAGGTGTTTTTGGGGTCATTATTAGGCAAGACACACTTGTCTTTGTACTCCTCACCTGGTTGCCGCCACACACGCTTGACATCATCTGAACCAAATAAGTTTATCTTAGTCTCATCAGACAAAAGGACATGGTTCCAGTAATCCATGTCTTTGTCTGATTGTCTTCAGCAAACTGTTTGCGGGATTTCTTGTGCATCATCTTTAGAAGAGGCTTCCTTCTGGGCCGACAGCCATGCAGACCAATTTGATGCAGTGTGCGGCATATGGTCTGAGCACTGACAGACTGACCCCTCCACCCCTTCAACCTCTGCAGCAATTCTGGCAGCACTCGTACATCTATTTCCCTCAACCTCTTTGGTCGACCATGTTGAGGCCTGTTCTGAGTGGAACCTGTCCTGTTAAACCACTGTATGGTCTTGGCCACCGTGCTGCAGCTCAGTTTCAGGGTCTTGGCAATCTTCTTATAGCCTAGGTCATCTTTATGTAGAGCAACAATTCTTTTTTTCAGATCCTCAGAGCGTTCTTTGCCATGAGGTGCCATGTTGAGCTTCCAGTGACCAGTATGAGAGAGTGAGAGCGATAACACCAAATTTAACACACCTGCTCCCCATTCACACTTGAGACCTTGTAACACTAACGAATCACATGACACCGGGGAGGGAAAATGGCTAATTGAGTCAAATTTGGACATTTTCACTTAGGAGTGTACTCATTTTTGTAGCCAGCAGTTTAGACATTAATGGCTGTGTGTTGAGTTATTTTGAGGGAACAGCACATTTACACTGTTATACAAGCTGTACACTCACTACTTTACATTGTAACAAAGTGTCATTTCTTCAGTGTTGTCACATGAAAAGATATAATAAAATATTTACAAAAATGCAAAGGGTGTACTCACTTTTGTGAGATACTGTATACTGTACCTAGCAAAAAGCAGCAGGGATTGAGCCTGGTTAGAGGAAGTGAAATGTAATTTTGGTCCCCAAGATAACTTTACCTTAAGTCAATGCACTTGTAGACAATGCATACTCGAACAGTTGTGCATATATATATATATAAAGCTTTACACATGCACACAACTTTAAAAATATATGTATGGGCCCATGTCCATGTTGGAATGGGAACATTTCAGTCACCTTTACAGTTTTCTTGTTTTTACAGGTCGGGGATGCTGTGTTGGAAAATGCCAGACTTATGCTGCAGACAGAAAATATACAAGCATGTGCAGAAGACTTTAAAGAAAGGTATCATTACAATTATTGCAGAATACATATACTAATGAAATGCTACATGCAATTAAATACCTGTGAATAAAAATGTATACTATAGGGTTTACCTGTTGCAACCATGGTGCAAGTACTACTGAAGAATGTTTCAGTGTGGTTGATTTACTAAAGGCAAATAGGCACATTGCAAGGGAAATATTTCTTAATGTCGGTGATTGAGGTGAAGCTCTGCTGACTTCCATCTTCTAATCATGTACAAGCAAAATTACGGTTTTTTTTTTTATTTTCCTTGTGGGTTATTCACCAACACTCATTAAAGTAGACGTCCACCTTAACACTATAATCCCTGTCTCCACAGACATTCATGATCTAACACTAACCTACAGTATCTAGCCCTGTAAAGAAGAAATCAGTATACATATATTTTCTGAGGCTGCTCCAGTCCAATCCCACACTGAGCTGTCAGCTGCGGCTTTGCTGTGTAGGCAGGTGCAGAGGACACAGCCGACAATGGAAGCCCCATAGTAAGTGTATGGGTGACGTCACTCCCCATTCATTTCACAGCCGTTGTCGGCTGTGGCCTTTGCAGAGCTTCTGCCACTGGAGACCGTACCGGGTCGGCTTCAAAAAAGGTATGTATACTAATTTCTTCTTTACAGGGCTAAAAAGGTTAGTCTTAGATCATGTCTGTAGATACAGGGATTTTATTGTTAATCTGGACTTATACTGTAAGCTACAAGAAAACTCTCTTAGAAAGTGAACAGCCCGTGAATAAAAAAAAATTGTAAATAATCTATGCTTAGGTAAAACCACAATATATTGTAAACCAGCAGCTGACACTATGCCCTGATACCAAGCATAAAGAAATATAGATAAACAAACAGTGCAGCACTGTAAAAAATGAATGAATTAACCACCTCCCTTCCACGCTATAGCCGAATGACGGCTGTAGCGCGGGCCTTAATTGCTGGGAGGACGTCAATTGCCTTCTTCTTGTTCACGAGCAACCTATACGCCTCGCGCAGGGCGCGCACGGCATGCTCTGTGATAATCGAGTCAATGAAACTTGGCTGATCGGGATTGGCCCCTTAACACGTGATCAGCTGTCAACCAATGACAGCTGATCACGTGATGTAAACAGCGTGAGGGGGGAAAAAAAGCTGATCACCGCCTTCCGAAAGAGGGACATCGGTCCCACAAACGGAAAGGCAATGCTGCTATGCAGTGCCCTCCAGTGCCAATTGCCAGTGCCCACCAGTGCCACCTACAGTTGCACATCAGTGCCGCCTATCTGTGCCCACCAATGCCATCTACCAGTGCCACCTATCAATGCCCACCAGTGCCACCTATCAGTGCCCATCAGTGCTGCCAACCAGTGCCCATCAGTGCCTCATCATCAGTGCTGCCTATCAGTGTCACCTACCAGTGCCCATCGGTGCCACCTATCAGTGCCCTCCATCAGTGCCACATATCAGTGCCCATCAGTGCCACCCATCAGTGCCACCTATCGGTGCCCACCAGTGCTGCCTCATCAGTGCCCACCTATCAGTGCCCATCAGTGCCACCTTATCAGTGCAGCCTATCAGTGCCCATCAGTGCAGCCTCATCAGCACACATCAATGAAAGAGAAAAATTACCTGTTTTCAAAATTTTATAACAAACTATGATATGTTTTTTTTTTCAAAATATTTAGTCTTTTTTTGTTTTTTTAGAAAAAAAACAGCAATGATTAACTACCACCAAAAGAAAGCTCTATTTGTGTGAAAAAAAAAAAGATAAAATTTTCATTTGGGTACAGTGTAGCATGACCGCGCAATTGTCATTCAAAGAGTGCCAGCACCGAAAGCTGAAAATTGGCCTGGACACCCTGACTAGGGATGGGCCAAACGGTTTGGTTTGCACCAGAACTTGCGAAAAGGCAAAAAATTTGTGTGAACACGCAAACCCTATTAAAATCAATGGGACACGAACATGAAAAATCAAAAGTGCTCATTTTAATGGCTTATGTGCAAGTAATTGCCATAAAAAGTGTATGGGGACCTGGGTCCTGCCCTAGGGGACATGAATCAATGCAAAAAAAAGTTTTTAAATCAATCGTTTTTTCACGAGCAGTATTTAAATAATGCTTAAAGTGAAACAATAAAAATGAAATATTACTTTAAATATTATGCCTGGAGGGTCCTCTTTGTATGCCTGTAAAGTGTTTAGAACAGTGCCAGAGCAAAATGACATTTGTAAAGGAAAAATTGTCTTTTAAAATCGCTTGCGGCTGTAATGTACAGGGTGGGCCATTTATATGGATGCACCTTAATAAAATGGGAATGGTTGGTGATATTAAATTCCTGTTTGTGGCACATTAGTATATGTGAGGGGGGAAACTTTTCAAGATGGGTGGTGACCATGTTGGCCATTTTGAAGTCGGCCATTTTGAATCCAACTTTTTTTTTTCAATAGGAAGAGGGTCATGTGACACATCAAACTTATTGGGAATTTCACAAGAAAAACAATGGTGTGCATTCAAACTACACAGTGTACTGGGAGAAGGATAACTTTTTTTTTTCAACCTAAGTTTTACCGGCTGAAGTTTTACCGGTTGTACCAGTGGTGGGTAGAACTTTTCAAAGGGGGGAGTGTATATGATTACACGGTGTTTGTCCTTAAATTATAGTGGTTGGTAAGGGTAAAATAATTCCACGTAGGTATATTTACCGGGTGGGACATGTAATGTCGGCGTTCGCTAAAATTTTCTGTTAAAAAGGAAATGTTTACAGTAAAACGAGACCGTGACAAGATTTGTGAAATGTCCGTATGTTTCTCCTGGGAGGTCCGTATTATAAATTTCATTATA